>JAHXMU010000033.1:1658971-1671937 GCA_019455685.1 Philornis downsi | reverse complement strand
TTCTTTGAATTTTTAGATCAGTATTTTGAGCAATTCCGATTCTGAATACAATAAATCTATATGAAATTAGCTTCCGATTCTTTATCCGAATATAAACTTTTATACAACTAAGTGCTGTCAGCAACAAAACGAAATGAAACTAGAAAATTGTGTTGATTTCCACTTCACTTAGTTTTTTGGATCAGTATTTTGTGCAATTCCGATTCTGAATTCAATAAAACTATATGAAATTAGGTTCTAGAAAATTGTAAAATTGCACGAAATTTGATTCTGATTCTTTTCCCAAATACAAATTTATATACAATATTTGATTTTGATTCCGGCATCCGCATTGAAACTATAAACAATTAGAGAAAGCTTCTTAAATTGACGTTCGATATCGTCGTTAAACTGTATATCCCATTCAGTGCTTATCTGCTTTCTTGAAAGTGATAAGATCTCCCATTCTACATCCCTCGAGGCAATTTTATTTGTGATGTTCATAACCGTTTTCTTTTCGTCTTATTCCTTTCCTTGTTCAATTTGAATATGTTCATACATTTTGCTGGAATTTGCCATGATAGAAATTATGGTTAGCTAAATTCAAGATTAATTTTTAATAAATGTCTCGTACAGGTATTGAACTTGTCAGCTTTGAATTAATCCTTAATTGTCGCCGTGTGTTCGAGCACCGAACAATCATCAAATCTTTCTTTCAGCGGCAGTCGCCAGTATTTGTCTGACGAATACTTCCAATAGTCGAGTAATAGACACAATTTCGTTAAGTCTAGCAAGTCTAAAAATATATTGTGTGTAAATCATATTCGTGGTTTGTAAGGGAATTTATTTTGTTTTTCTTAGATCATTACTAATGGATCATTCGCCAGTTGTTTAGTATACGTCATGCATTGGTTCTGAGAATGGTGATAGACTACACTGTCACTCCGCTCGGCGATTATTCGAAATTCTAACTCTCCCCTGTAGGTAGGAGGTTATGGTGTTCCTAATTTTTGTTCATCGTATTGTCTTGGAAGGTTGCTGGGTCGTCCCTTGAGTGGCAAAATTAAAGTTTGGTGCAATTGTTTTTTTTCTATGAGGGAAGGATTTTGTGCTATATAGTGGTTTGAGGGTTTTGTGCCATTTATTGGATAAAAAAATATAAAAGGACCAAGGTCTGCAAACAAGAATTGCCTAATAAATGTCTCCTTCATTATAATTCCGGTGAATAGACAGCAAATCTGAACATTCAACATTGCCAGACCAGAAATTTACACAATTTTAAATACGCTTTTTTCTGACTACAATTAGGTATGCAGAAAAAATGAAAGGTTTTTGTGTTTATCTTGAGATATTCTTCCAATGCCATCGACATTACACCAGTCATTTGCATTTTAAGGTTAGAAAACGCTTATAAACACTGGTACACATTGACTTTTTATGACAACACTGCTATTCAGTTCCTTCTCGTTTGTTTTCCTTCAACTTGAGGGATTTAAAACAACACGCCGTGACCGAATCGTTCCCTCTTGTTTATAAATATAATGTCTTTGGAATAGCTGGTTGGTTATTTTTAAACAATTGTACGGTATATACATTTTATTTACCTAGTCCTGCCATATGTTCTGTTACAAATATAAAACGCGATAAAAAAAAAACCAATATTCATATTGTATTCAAAATTATTTCATTTATTAGAATTTAAAAGAATGGTTATTAAAAAAATTTGTATTCACTCGAAATGGCCGCCTTTTGCTTTAACACAAGCTTTCAAACGGTGTGGCCATTGGGCTATAGCCGCACGTACGATTTCTATGGAGATCGAGGACGCTGCCCTGGTTAATGCTGTTTTAAGGCTTCCCAAATTTCTGTGGGGAGTATTGCAAGCCATATTCTCCAATTCTGACCACAAACCATAATCCAGTGGATTGAGATCTGGACTCCCTGATGGCCAATCTTCTGCTGCTATGAAGCCAGGAATATTGACTCTGAGCCACTCCTGCGTGGTTTTAGCTGTGCGCAGGAGCAGAGTCCTGTTGGTAGATCCATCTACGTCCATTGAAAAGGGTATTGGTCAAACCCTTCACAACACCCTCTAACACATCTTTTTGGTAAACCTTTGCACCAGTTTTTACGCCCTTTTCACAGAAATGGAGGGATGTGACACCATGATGGGAGACCCCCCAACAAACCATTACGGAAGAGGGATGATGGCCACGTTGAACCCTTGGAACAACTTTTTTCGCTTCCTTAGATGAAGTGGCATAAATCTTGTCATTTTGTTTGCTGAAAACTTCTTCCACGGTAAAAATTTTCTCATGTTTTCATGGCCATTGTCCGCGTGCCACTGCAAAAGTCGCTTGCATCTTTCCAGCCTAATTTTTTTTAGCTGAGGAGTTAGAAGATGCCCCGTGGACCGACGATAGGCTTTCATATGCAGATCATCCCGAATCAGCCTAGACATGGATCTGGTTGATATATCCAATTCCTTGGACATGATTTTTTGCTTTCTAAGGGGATTTCTCCGAATTTTTTCACGCAATGCCTTTACTACCGCACTCGTACGGACAACGCGCGGGCGACCACTTTTTGGCCTGTCTTCTACTCCAGACAATTCGCCGAAGCGAGCAATTGCACGAAAAACGAACATTCTTGATATTCCGAGTGGTTTTAGCAACTCGAAAATTTGGCCAGCACTCTTTATGCACTTATGCAACGCTATTACGCCGACTCGATTCTCTTTAACGCCCCACTCCATGTTAATAGATTGCAAACTGAAACCAAACTGACTAGTATTCTTCACTAATCAGTGCCTGTGTTCTGAAAAAAAGTTAACAGTTCTATTCCCGCAAGAAGTTTTGAACGATAAGCGCTGGAAATTGTGTAACAGAACATATGGCAGGACTATGTATTTACTTTTTTTCGATAAAATGGGATAAGCTTTACTGGAAAATTTACATAGAAACAATATCTACCTCTACCTCCTTTCCATCCTCACATAACAATTACCCATGACGTCATGGGTGCATTTTCGGAACATGTGAGCCAGTTACTTATTCTACTTTTTAATAATATTAGGGGTTTATCAGCTGAAAATGTTACGGGAATTTCTATAATTTATGACGAAATCGTTAAAATGACCAATGACCTTGTTGAATTCTAAGTGTTCCGCTTTCGAATGTTGTATTTTCTGACGGGATATGGTGAAAATGATAAGATTGTGAAAGCAGGCGATGGATTTACATTTATCGTCCACATGTTCTCAACCGAGTTGAGATCGGGAGATTGAGGTGGCCACGACAAAACCTTGATATAATTTTCCTCCAACCAGCCTTTAACAACCTTAGCCGTGTGTATGTGGGATCGTTATCGTGCTGGAATGTTCACGAAAGTGGCATTTCCCATTCAATTGCACGGAAGCATAACTGAGCTCAGAAGATCTCTATAGATAGTGGCTGTCATTGTATCAGTAATGCAGTGAATTGGACCTATTCCATATCCCAAGAAACATCCCCACATCAAGATATTTCCTCCTTCGTGCTTTACTGTGCCGGTTGTGTATCTACGATTAAACTTTTCTCCCCGAGGTGGTCGAACATTGGCTTTTGCAGCTGATCCTCGGTGGTTAAATGTTGACTCGTCAGGCCACAACACATATTTCCATTGCTGTTGAATCCAATTAAAATGTATTTAAGCAAAGTTGAGGCGAGTTCTACGATTTTTTTCCTGACACGAACGGTTTTTTGGTGCACCTGTAGCTTCTGAGACCGTAATCTGGGGCTCTTCTTTTTATAGTGGAAAGACTTACATCTATGGGAATTTCTGTTTTAGCTTCTCTGGGAACAGCTTTTGGAAATTTCGTAAAAAAATCTTGATTTTTCCATCTTCACGTGCAGTTGTTACCCCGGGTTCCTCCACCTTTATGAACTGTTTGGATGTTTCCATTGTTAACTATGCAACAAACTGTCGATTTATGAATAGCATATTTTATAGAAATTTCTTTTTGAGAAAGTCCATTTTCAAAATCACTTAAAATTCTTGCTTTTAATTTCGAACACTATTTGTTTCCTGCAATTTTCCTCAAAAATTTGTAAAGCGAAGTAAACCTTTTTAACTACGAACTAAAACTTCTTTAGCAAAACAATAAACATGAATTTTTTGATAAAATGCCGATACGTTAATCATAAATGATTAAAAGGAATGTAATTACCGTTATGTTCCAGCATTTGTTAGTGTTAATCATATAGTCAAAAATGAGAGAAAGAAGGAGAGTTGCAAATGTTCTGAACACTCAATTTCTATTATCTGTAGCAATTGTGTTTTCTTATTGTTGTAAAGTAGTGGAATTGTTTTTTTCTTCTTATTTAATAAAAATAACGAGTGATGTTAAGAAAACAACAAAAAGTTTTCATAAATGTGTAATTAAAACAAAAAATAAAAATGCAAACCTTACATGTCATCTCGGTTGCAAATGTTTTGACCACTACTGTATATACAAAAGATATTTACTGTAATATCTCATGCAGAACCTTTTAAATTCCAATTGTCTGCTTTTAACCTAAACTTAAATAATCTTCTCTATTACACTATTGGATGTCTTTCGATGTTTGTTAAAAAACAAAGAAATTCTCTTGCGTTCCATGAACAGGATATGCGATTGCTTCTTACATTCAGCTAACTTAAATGCATATCTATTTTTATACCTATTGAGTGGGACTTGGCATTTGATGGCATTTCCAAACTTAGGAGGTCGAACCCACGATTATGTAAAAGATAATCTCGTCAACTAACCGTCGTCCAATAATCGGTTAAAAATTAAATCCCTTCCATACTCTCCCCTCGATATTTCGCACCATTCGTGCTGATTGGCTCGAAGGACCAATGATTGGAGGATAACTGCATCCAGCAATCACTACCATTGATCCCGGACGAGCCCCCACAATGTTTGTATATTGAAGTTAAAAACCCAAAAATATAATTAAATCCGTGGGGAATTAGAATTTTGTATAAAAACAATTACAATTACAATTAATACCTTAAATCAGGAATAGTGTGTTGTGCGATTGGAATCCAAAAGACGATTAAAGTATTGAGAGAAAAATTAAGCTAAGATGAGAAAAGATGGCCTTTCAGCATTACCGCTACTCGTTACAATCTGACAGATAGTAACGTAAGAAAAATCTGGATTGCCAACTAATTTGTATTTTGACCCGCAATAATGGGGTAAATGAGCATGCTAGTTTATACACGTGCTTTTCTAAGAGCGGATTAAGAAAATGTTCTTAAATTGTTTGTGATTTCTATGGATGCATTTAGTTTTGTCCCTGGGGTTTTCAACATGACATAAGATATAATCCTATGGAGAGAGGGCTGTCACGTTAGTGTCGATAGCCATTACATGAGGTTACTTCAGTCTCCTCAAAAGTGCAGAAGGTCTGGCTGTGAAAGAGGATCAAACCAAGTTACTCGTTCCAACCAAACAAAGTTTCCTCACGGCTCCGACAATGTGTGAGCGTTGACAACTGCAACTTTGTCGTGGCAGATGATTTTTCAAATATTATATTAAGAAGAACCAAATTACAAAAACCAAATTTCTTATTTAAAAAAAAACGTTCTTCGTGCCAATGCCATGCCAATGAATGAATGTTAACAAGTACAACTTTGTTGGGGCGGTGCAGGAATTAGGCAGAGAACTTTGTTTGCAAACAGACGTTATTGTGACAAGCAAAAATCCAGCTGTGAGCTAGGCTTTGATTTTATCTCTCTTGCTAAATGTTGCAGAATGACTGAATGACGTAATATACAGGGTGGGTCATAAGGGTGTTGGCGGTTTAAATATTCAATTAAAAAAAAAACTACGAAACATAAAAAAATATATTTGTATTTTTAAAAAGTAGAAGCATGGGAATTTGAAAGACTTAAAAATAATGTTGTCCAAATGGCTTCCCTCGGCTACTTGACACTCTTGGAACCGAAGTCGCAAATTTTGGAAAACTCGTTGAAAAGTTGTTCTCGGTATTTTGTTACTTTCCTGAATAATGTTCCTCTTCAACTGCTCTAAATTGGTCGGATTATTCTCGTAGACCGATTTGAGGTAGCCCCATAGAAAATAATCGCATGGAGAGAAATCGGGGCTACGTGGGGGTCATTCAATATCCCCCCTTTTCGAAATGAGTTTTCCAGGAAAAACATTTTTCAGCGGCTCTATGGATACCCTAGCCGTATGACATGTGGCCCCATCCTGTTGAAACCACATCCTCGAGGTATTGCCTTGAAGTTCTTGCAAAGCTGGCACCAAAAAGTCTGCTAGCATGTTGCAATAATTGTTCGCTCTAACCGTCATTGCATGCCCTCTTTCGTCCTCAAAAAAGTATGGTCCAATAATACCGGTTGGCGTTATCCCAGCCCACACGACAAGCTTAGGGCTGTGAAGTGGACGTTCATGCAAGCGTCGGGGATTAATCTCAGACCAGAGCCGACAATTTTGCTTGTTCACATGGCCATTAAGGTGAAAATTGGCCTCATCACTAAAAATCACGTTGTTAAAATCGTTGAACCGCTCTAGCATCAAATTGACAAAGTTAAGTCGGTTATTGGCATCATCGGGTTTTAATTCTTGGACTATTTGAATCTTATAAGCCTTCAAATGCAAATCACGTTTCAAAATTCGTCGTAAAGTTGTTCTTTTGATATCTAAAGACTGACTTCTCTTACGTGTTGACTGTTGCGGATTTCGCTGAACTGAAACACGAACACGCTCCACAATGTAGGCTGATCTTGCAGAAACCGGGCGACCACGAACCGTAATTGGTACTGTTGAGCCGGTTGTTTCGAACATTCTGATCCATTTTCGTATCACATTGGCGCTTGGAACTTCACTTAAATCGTGTAAAACCGTGTTCATGCCGATACAAACGTCGTGCAGTAATCACTGATTTATTGTTTTTGTAATACGCTCGGACACAAAATGCACGCTGCACTCCCGTGTACGGCTCCATGGCGACTAAATTTCCAGGAAGCGGCGCAGCGAACAACATATCCCCCCGCCACCCTGCGCTGCGCGTTACCGAGAAATTGAAGATTTAAACCGCCAACATCCTTATGGCCCACCCTGTATAAGTGCTCATTATCGAGTGAAAAGAGATATTAAGAACCTATTGAAAACACTCTATGACCAGGTGGAGAATACCAAAACTCTTGGGAAAATTTTTGGTATATTTAGGAAATTGGATAGAATTATGATCCTTTGTGATCAAACATATTATTTCGGACTATGTTCCCAATACCGTACCTATGCAGTTTCTTTCTGCTATATTATGCAATTTCTGTTGCTATTTATAACAACAAGTTTCCCCACTAAAGTCGTAAAGTATAGTGTTGGAAGATCGGGGATTATATGGCCGATAGATATGGAAAAATAAGTTGTTCCGATTTGCAACTAACAGCTCAATTTTTATCATTCCCCTTTCGTTTTATACCTTTTGAAACAAAACAATTTGCCTCATATCTCGGGAATGGAGTATTATCGTTGATCCTCTCACATTTAGTGAGAACCTACTTACTGCTCAATGACGATTCCCAAAGACAGTTTGAGGAATTATAGTTTTTGAATCGAAATATTAGTTAGCACATCGGTGTGACCACTGCTGAAGGCAAAAAATTTGGCTTCATTGGGGTTCAAGCACACGATTATACGAACTGTAATCACATGTAATAACTATCGTGTCATGATCTGTTACTAAATGTGTACAAATATTGTCTTTTTTCTCAATTTTTAATTTGATATCTCGAATTTGATATCACCATTACTGGGTTATTCTGTAGTATTTCAATTATACACAAATTTTCAATTTCAAAACGGATACAAATTTCAGGTCTTCTTTATTTCAACGTTTCAGAGTGAACAAATTTTGAAACAATTCATGAATTTAAATGAAAAACATAACTGATTATCATAGAATAATAGTACAGTAGAATGTAGTCGCCACAACTAACTACCCTCTTCCCAAAGAATTTCCTCAAAATTAAAAATTATCTGAATATGCTGACTTTATTCGATCTATTGAAAATGTTATCTTCCTTGCCGATCCGGACTGTGAAGTATTTTGTCTGTCTTTTAATCACGTCGGGGTTACCAATTGTAGTATTTCAATAACACACAAATTTTCAATATCCGAACGGATATAAATTTCAGGTCTTCTTAATTTCAACGCTTCAGTCAGAGTGAAAAAATTTTGAAACAATTAATGAACTTAGCATGTAATCGCCACAATTTAAAACCCAGTATCAAATGGGTTTGATTTGAAGTGCGAAATATGCAGATTAGATAAAAATCTTGTCTATGGTATTTCAACGATAATCGGTTGATGATTAATTTATAGCTTACATTGACCTTTTAACAAGCCTGATTACTTCTATCACCAGCTGTCCAAGGATACAAAAAGTACGCACTGGTTGCGGAGGTATTTGGATTAGGCCTCCTAGCCTAAGATGACACAATAACGGCGAGGGCTATAGAAAAAAATCTAGACTCACGAAGTACGCGGTTTAACGGTATGAAGACATATAGGCGCCGCCTTAGCTGGTATACCCTTAGCTGAATAAACCAAAAAATTTTAGGTAGCAAATGATAGGAGTTCTTAAATAACGGAGGTATATTTTATATCAATTAAGTTGTACAGTGAAAATTTACCTTTAGAATACTTCAGCAATTATTCAGGTTATAATAATAATAAAATAATTCATCAGCAATTATTTTCTTCTTTTTTAAAATTTTTGTAATTTTTTTTATTCAAAATATATCTATAAATTTCGTATTTTAAAGAGAATTCCAATTTTTAAATTGTAAGTTAGACATTTCCATGTAAATATCTAAAAAATCTTCATATTTGCAAGAAAAATGGGGAATGGCTGTAGTTCAATATAGAATGATGGGAAATTGAAATGCCTATAAGGATCCTAAACTCAGTAGTTTACAAGAACATCGAATTTTGAGAAAAATTAAATTTTTTCGCAAAATATATCAGATATATGCAAAAATAGTAAAATCGGAAATACGTCCAGCCAGGTTTATCACGAAGTTCTCAAGGTTTCTCTGATGGAACGGTGGGTCAAATTCGGCGGACAATAACTTGGACAGGTGAGCCAAAAATACGTATGTATGTGTTGCACGCATATATCGGGTTTGACATTTGTGTTATGGAACATTTGCATTTGATTTGCAACTGATATCCCCAATTTAACCATATATTTTGCTTTGAAAAATCATTATCAATTTTTAATTCCTCTAAAAGTTCCACCAATATAAGAATTTGAAAACTTGAGTTGATTCATAATAATTATTGAAAATTTATTAATCAACTTTTCACAGTGAAAACGTTGTTTACACTTGCAACAGAGTGGGGTATCGTTCTGGGCAAGGAACTCTCCCTTTACTAGTATCC
Source organism: Philornis downsi (assembly GCA_019455685.1). Lineage (NCBI taxonomy): Eukaryota > Metazoa > Arthropoda > Insecta > Diptera > Muscidae > Philornis > Philornis downsi. The sequence goes on along the minus strand of JAHXMU010000033.1, from coordinate 1,662,518 downwards.
AAAATAAGCATTGCATTCACACGCATTAGGCAACTGAGTCGTAATTTTTGGCAGGTATTGAAAGCGAAAACATTTCTAATAAAATTGAATACTGTGCTTTTCTTTTGAATAATATTGGTGAAATACTTGCATAGTCAATGTCAACTATAAAATGTTGGGCAGCCAAATTTAAGGGCGACCTAGATGTCCACAAGAGATTGCTCCTAAAGGAATGATTGACAAAACCTATGATAAAAAATTGAGCCTGTAGACTTCTCGCGTGGAGAATAACATACATCAATAAATCTTGGGACTAACATACAGATATCCCCTCTAGTCAAAAATCTATATTCATTTTGTAAAAAGAAAACAAAATTTCTTATCATTTTAAACATTCGTGATGGCCTTTTCCTTTGGAAAAAAAAATAAATAAAAATTTGTGTTGATTGAACACTGCTTTTTGATGGCAAACAATCTTTTCTTTCTTCATCAAAAAAAAACACACATTCGATGATGCTTTATTGATTTTAAACAAGGTCGTACGGGCACCGATAATGTGAACGTCCCAAAGATGTTTCTCGACAAAAGCGCGTCACTATTTCGGTTAAGATTTTTGATATGAGAAAAATACATTCCAAATATGAACCTTGTCTACTGAAATTAATTTTCTTTTTCTTATACAAGGAGGCCGATGAATATTGCTGTCAAAGCTACGCCGAAAGAGAACCCCCCGTTGGAAATCTGCGTGGTTTCAAAAAGATATTGTAAATTGTCACATAGCCAGGTCAATTGAGGCAGAATTGCAGTAAAAATTTTCCAATAAGCCACTTTTTGTTGGTCCCGAAGATCTTCTGACCTTATTGCGTCGAATTTTTCCTCGTGGGGTCACTAAAAATAGGAAATTTACGAAACAAAACTAACAAATTTGGATTACCTAAAGCAATGCATATAAACGATCATTGAAACAATTCCCACGACCACTCTAAAGGCAGCAATACATATCGATGCCGCGCATGTCTGCAGGTGATTTAAATTTCATAATTAAAAAGGATTTGTGAAATGTATTATTTTTCAAATAAAGAAATAAATTTATATGAATTAAAAAAAAGTTATATGAGTTTGCTAATGTAGCAGCATCCATCAGGTATCCTGTAAAGTAGCGTCACCTTTAAATACCGTAACTGAAACAAGCATGATAGAAATTATATGAATTTTTGATAGGCAAGGTTTGATTCGGTGGTCACTTTCTAAAAAGAATATTAGTTTATCGTTAGAGGCGACGTAAATTCTGTGAAAAAGTTCCGAGAATAGATTATTTAAAAGAAACGCTTAAAAGGATTGCCAAAATTCTCTTTGTCGCTAAGCGGGCATAATTGTCGCGAAGTTTGAGCGTGATCTGTCATTTGGTTTGTTTACAGTGTTCGAATTTGTCAGATCATTTCAAGTGTGTTTTCCGATTTTTCCAATGATATCGAACATAGGATTTGTCTCGAATTTCGTAATGGAAATAGAACTTCGTGTTCCGTCAAATGTTGCAGAAGGCTTTCGGTGCATCGGCTTTATATGTGTCTGTGAGTAGTAAAGTGCATTCGAAAGCGATCTCAGATATGGTGGCATATTTGCTTCACTCTCGTAGGCCATTAATGTCTTTAACTAAAGTTAACAATAAAGTAAAGAAAATGTTGACTGGAAATCGCCATTTATGCTTCAGAGAGATAGCCATTGAACTTTCTGTGTTTCACGAATGATTTCCTACCATTTTTCATGATTTGTTTGCGCATAAAAGGCGTTGCTGTCCGACTAGATCTAAAGGACCTGAGTTTTTTGCAAAAGCTCATTCGCGTAAATATCGCTGAATACATATTAGAAAGATGCAATTCCGATCTACTTAAAATGCATGGCTTTACGTGATTGGCATGCAAACCAGTCAACAAGTTTAGGAATGGTGCCTTCCAACTAAGCCAAAACGTAAAGAAACATGTTGAAATCGCTCAAAAGTTATGATAACGTTAACAGTTTCCTTTGATTATGTACTCAGCATAATTGCCAGAAGGTCAGACGGTAAATAAAGAATATTATCTGGCCATCGTGAGGGCAAATTCTGGCAGAAAACTTAACATTTTCATCTGATGTGGCTGCGTCTGACTTTTTCTGTTTCCAAAACTACAGTTTTCGCGAGATTGAAAGTTTTCGAATAATGCGTTTTAAAAATTTCATTATTCACTGCTTTAAAATAAATTTGAATGAATAGTATATCTTCTTTTTTTGCAGAATGTCAAAGTGTCAGTCCTGGGACAAATTGACATACCGGTTTGTCATATACCCATAGTTGCCGCTCAGTGGTCTTGAAAATAATACGAATCAATTCATAGAATGTAGGAATCTCTTTTCACTTGTAACCCTAAAGAGTAATCTGAATTAGATTTTTCTTTTCTTGCCAATTTTTTAATGGAAAAAATTATTACCATAAATATTATATATTGATAGTATTATATAATTAATTATAATATAATAAATACTTCATCAATAATAACTTACTAAAATTATTATTATACAATAATAATAAATAACACAGGTTATAATGCTTTAGTAATTATTTTCTTGTTATTTAAAATGTTTGCAATTTTTTTTAATTCAAAATATATCTATAAATTTCGTATTTTGAAAAGAATTCCAAGATTTATATTAAATGTATAAATTGTAAGTTTTAATTAATTAAAAATAGGTTAACAATTGATTAACAACAAAAATTTGCAGAGTATAATTAAACAAACCACAATTATTAGTATAAAAGATTTTACGTAAAAACCTGAAACAAAAAATCTCTTCACATTACAAATTAATTTAACCCAAATTTTCGTTTAAAATTGTAAAGAAATTCTTGTTATTTTTTTCTTTGAACAACAATGGAAACATATGTATTTATGTATATGTGTATTATTTTTCTAAAGCAAAAACAAAAATTCAATATGGATTTATTATATAAGAAATATAAAAAAAAAATTTTTAATTAAATTTTTGTATACAAAAATATTTTGTGATGATTTTTATTTTCTTTTGTATAGATATTGGATATATGTCTTTAACATAAAATAAACGAAACATTAATTTAAAAAAACACACACACACACAACCAACAAAAATATTGGTCTTTTTTATTAGAGAAAACTTCTAGACATTAAACTAAAATTAAAGTTGTTTCCTTTTCTTATAAAATGAATTCAATTCAAATTGCATGTTTTGAAGTCAAACCAATCAATAAATGTGGATATAATACTACTCAAACAAAGAGATTTAAATAGTGTTTTCTTCAAACGATTTTCTAATTTTGAAAAAATTTATTCGATACAGTCCATGAATTTGAACATGCATATATAGAATTTTTTGAAAAAACATAGCCACTTTGTTTTAGATAAATTTTAAGTGGCAGGGAATTGATTTGAGACTTATGTACTACGTTATTTAGCTGATTCTGTCACATAGGTAGTGTCCACACCATGGAGAAGCGACACTTTCCATGGAGAAAAGTGTCTTCAGCGACACTTTTCATATAGAAAAGTGTCTTCAG
>JAHXMU010000033.1:1627045-1658961 GCA_019455685.1 Philornis downsi | reverse complement strand
AGTGTCTTCAGCGACACTTTTCATATAGAAAAGTGTCTTCAGCGACATTCCGCATGTAGAAAAGTGTCTTCAGCGATACTTTTCCTGTAGAAAAGTTTCTTCAGCGATACTTTTCCTGTAGAAAAGTTTCTTCAGCGACACTTTTCCTATAGAAAAGTCTCTTCAGCGACACTTTTCCTGTAGAAAAGTGTCTTCAGCTATATCCACACCAATGTAACTGACGTTTAAACTTTCCCTTTAGTAGAGCGCCTTTCCCAACGATACCTTCACCTGTTATTCTTTATTTAAAAAGCGGATCCGAATAATTGAGATGAATAAATTATAAATCTGCCTCTACTTTTATTTTATTTCATATTTTTTAAATATTTAATAGAAAGGAAAATCACAAACGCAATAGAAAATTGAATTTGTTATTCTTTTTAACTTATCAATTTATTACCACCGCTAAATATCGTACTAAACTAACTAACTAATTCCACTAAACTAATTTTTTAATTTCCAACTTAACAAGCCACAATTAAATCGAAACAAAGAAAATTGCAATGTATTAAATGATTCCAATTTTAGCAAAATGTTATGACGGTTTCATGTAGTAATTTGATTAGGACATCGCTATTCCACTATAATATTTACTTCTTTTGCACGCTTAAATAAATGATGTCTATAAGTTTCAAAGTCTTGCTAAAATATTTGAAGTAATACGGGCAAATCTACTGCGGCCAATAAGAGCTGCAGTTAGAGGCAACAGCGAATCAGATGTGAGCGAACAGTGTAAAGAAAGGGAGAGCATGATTGTCTATCATTGTCAAAGTCATACGTACAATCGTTAACGGTAGTCAGTAGACAAACAGTGTTGCCAGATATTGACTCAATAAATACTGTAAACGAATTGAAATGGGTAAAAAGTACTCAAAAAAGTCCTTATAGCAGAATTAGCAAATTAATAGCAGAAAAACCACATTTCAACATGGATAGGCGCATCGATTTTCAACAGAAGCCAAGAAACAAGTGTAAAATGAAGCTATAATGGCAAAATATGTATGAATTGTGGTGGGAATGTGGCAGCTACATACCTCATTTGAATCTCTTTAATTGTGGTACAAATTGAACTTACCTTTCGGTTTGTGGCATTCGTAATTTTGCGGTCCTTCATCTGAACCATGTGGATTTATTTCCGGAGTAGTGCCACAATAAAATACTAAATAATGGTGGCGCAATTCATCAAACATTCATTGTTTCGAAAAACAACTATATGCTTTTTGACTAATCTGCTCGTTAATGCAGCTAATATCCGAGTCTTCGAAAAATTCCATCGCAAATTCTGCCTCATCTTCAAGCAGTTTAAAGAAAGCGTCAGAGGGATTTTGCATATCACATTCGTCCGTATATTTTGTTATATGGAATTTTGTGCAAACTGAATTCCATTTGCAATTTTTGCATGCCTTTTTACAGAAAATCTAATTACGCTTGAGCTTAATGCCAGCCTTAGAAAAAATTACGAAAAGCAAAAATCGCAATATTTAATGAACTCTTTAAGAATATTTGCTCCACTTTTGTGACCCACTTTTTAATACCTATATAGTGTAAAAAGTATTACTTATTTTTAATTACCCGAGACTATAAAAAACAAAAATGTCCTCAAAACTCCCTATCTAAAAATGGGTCGTGATCCATTCAGTGAGTGTTCAAGCAGTATGTACCAAAGTTTAAAAATGGCTCAGCCAAAAATTCATTCATGCGAAGATCATCTGAGCCAAATTAAACCCCAGCCCGGTTGGGAAAATATTTACTATGACGAACTCATAGTTGTTTAAGAACTGATCAATCTAAAAGAGCTAATACCGTTTAAAATACGTTTTGTGAAACAACATCGATGTCATTATCATATCAACCTCAGGGGCTTCTTGTCAACTGTCTTCATGCTTTGCAGCTGTAACAAATATCTGTAAAAACATAAATAGAAAATTAAAAAAAAATATGGTGTTTCATTCTAAATATGTATATTCCGCATTCAATTTATTTACAATATTACTTTTTATGTTAGAATCTGTTCGATATTTATCTACAAAGTGATTAATTTGCCCACACAATTTTTGTGTACGTTTTGTTAATTTCTCATAATCATTTCTCTTGTGCAAACATCTGGCAACGCTGGCGACCGTTAAATGTGCATACTCTGTCTTGTTCCTTCGTTCTTCCAATTTCTTTCCAATTGGCAAGCATGCAAATGCACTCTCTTTTATTCCTCCATATTTGATTTACTGCCGCTGCAAGTTCAGTTCTAATTGGTCGACGAATATTTGCGCGTGTAACTTTAAACGTTTTAGCAAAACTTCGAGTTAAGTGCGGAATAAACCGTGAAAAATAACTAAATTCTATAATTGAAAGGGAATAAGCGTTGAAATCAATTTAGTAATCCTGGAAGTCTATAAAAGTGCGGTAAATTTGTCATTATTCGTTGGTCTTTTGCAGTTTTCTTTTCTTGTTTCAATTCGCGATCGTTTTGCCAAATAAGAAGTGAAGAAATGAGTTCACCGTGTGTGTGTGTGTGTGGGTTTACTTGTGTTTTATGATTTAATTTATGATGTAGTAAACGATGTAAGAAAAAAAATATGCAAAATGCAAATTCATTATGGCCTGTTTAAAAGAATTAAGTGTAGTGGAGTTGTAAATGCAAAATTAGAAATGTATCATTCATAGATACGCGTATGTATGAAAGTGCAGGGAAGTAAGTGTGGCTAGACGTAAACGTGCATCGGTTTGCAGCATTTGGAACTGCAGCATATTTTCAGGTAAGTGGTGGAATTTTATAAGCAATTAATATAATACACTTGTCGATATAAAGTGAGGTTATGATCGTTTTATAAATTGATGTTGTCACCAAAGGCTTTCTTTGATAACTTTTCGAATGGAAAACTATCACCAATTATGTGGTATGGAGAGTGCACATCTTGTGTGCAACGTAAGATATGTTTCTGTAAGATATGTATGTTTCGTTGCGGACTACTTTTCAATGGAAAGCGTCGTTCTCTACAAAATGTATCACTGGATAGCCATTTCTCTACCAAAAGTGTCATCTATAAAATGTAACATTGGTGCTAAAAGTATGGCTAAAGACACTATCATATGAAAACTGCTATTGAAGGTACGTTTTTTTTTGAAAGGCGTCATTGAGAACACTTTTTTCTGTAAAAAGATGATTTTCTCTTTTAAAAGCACCGTTGAAAAGCACTTGTTGAAAAGTCCCGTTGCACTCTTTTCTGCACCTATAACCGTGCCGCTCAATATCTTTCATCGAGAACTGTCGATTTGAAATGTGTCCTTGAAGACACTTCTCTCTTCGAAGTGTTGTTAAAGGCATTTTTCTATATGAAGCTGTCGTTGAAGACATCTTCATGCATGAAAAGTGTCGCTGGAGACACTACTACTTAACGTAAATATAGTTAAGGGAAGGGGATTGGCATAATATGTGGGAAAAGAAGATCCAGTTAAACTTGACTTATTTGAAAACAAATTTCTGGATGAAGTAACATTGAAGGCACTTTTCTATATGAAAAGGGTTGTCGATGAAGACGATTTCTTGCATGAATAGCGTCGCTGAATACATTTTTGTGCATGTAAAGTGTCGCTGAAGTCGCTTTTCTGCATGAAAAGTGCCGTTGAAGACATTTTTCTGCTTGGAAACGTCGAAGAAGGCACTTGTCCACATGAAAATTGTCGATGAAGACGATTTTTTGCATGAAAAGTGCCCTCGAAGACAGTTTACTGCATGAAAAGTGTCCTTGAAAACACTTTGTTGCAAAGTGTCCTTTAATATACTTTTTGCATGAAAAGTGTCCTTTAATATACTTTTTGCATGAAAAGTGTCATTTAAGACATTTTTTTGTATAACAAATGCCATTGATGATACTACTATCTAGTGAGCTCACAGCCAAGAAAACGTCCTTGGAATAATTAGTTGAAAAAAAGACCGTGCATAGTTTAACTTACTTGAAAAATCTTTCCTGCATGAAAAGTGTTGTTAAAGACTGTCCTTGAGAAATAATGTTCTGGGTAGAAATTGTCGTTGAAATTACTCTTTTGCATGAAAAGGGTGGATTAAAAAGAATTGCTGCGGCATTTCCTCTTTTAATAGTTCCATAGAGGATTCGTTTCTTTTTGAAATGTTGCTGTGAATACATCTTTCTTTTAAAAATCTCCACCGAAAACAATTTTCCTACGGTCTCGGGACACTTTTTTGCATGAAAATTGTTGTTGAAGACACTTTTCTGTACAAAAAGTTTTGTATAAAATATTCTATTATGCGAGAAGTGTAGTTAAAGGAACTTTTCTGAAGTCGGAGACACTTTTATATACTATGAAAAGTGTAGTTGGGAGTACTTTTTGTATGAAAATTGACATTGAGGCGCTTTTAAATCTAAGTTTCTTTATCTATAAGAAAACGATCGACGGAGGTAGTTTTCTAAGTAAAATGTGTTGTTCACTATGAAAAACATAGGTGGTCAACAATAGCCGAACAATTTCTTCAGTAGCAGTTTTCTATACGAGAGTGCGTCTCGCACTTGTAGACATATATTTTTATTGTCCATATTAAATGTAGTTAATGAAATGCTATCAAAAGGTATTTGAAAAGATTAAACTTATGCATTTCTCAAAACTGAAAATTATTGGAGAATGAGGAATTTGTAACCGTGAGTCCTTTTTCCTTTGGCCTATAATTTTCTTTTATTAACAATAAATTCAATGGTGTAACGTTGGTGCAAAATCTTGAAAGCCAATTTGATATTTTATTTCAATAAGTCAAAGGGCTTAGTAACAATTGTTGATATTTCATTATTGATGGCTTTTCCCTATTAACAGAGACTTTCAGGACTTCTCTGCTTTTGAAGATGTACCTCCCGTTGCCGTCGCCATTTCACAGATCACACCATAGTGTGCATTTCTCAGAATTGAAATAATCCCTTCCTTTGCGATAATTTGTTTCATAGATTAAGTAATCGAGGCCGAATTTGAGAATCGCCGCTGTATAACGATTATTGCCGACAGGGAAGGGACTTGGTTCATGTCTCGACTGAACCTTTTCATTTTACGTGCTAACAAACAATTAATTTGCGGTACCAACAGTAATATACAACGGGTTAACCATTTTTCGGTTTCAAAAAGTAAAGTTAAATAAAACACACATAAAGCTATGATTTCGATGAAACTTTTATTTCATTATAATGCTTCGACCTTGCCTTTATGTACGAAATACAATGTCATTTAATTGGCCGTCTCTAGATTGGTTGCAGTAGTGGATCCTTTTGAGGTAGTTTTCTACCACTTTTTGACTCATTTCGGGCTGTATCACAGCGACAACTTTACGAATGTTTGTTTTCAAATGCTCCAACGTTTTGAGATTATTCCAAAAATATAAAAAAAGACTGACGGCGTCAACTCACATGACGTTTTTTGCATAATTTCTCATGCAATAAAGCCACAGGCCTGACCACATCTGTAACGCTTCCAGTCTCTTCATATTTCTTTATAATCTTATCTTGTCCTTCCACAGTAGATCGATTATGACGACAATAATCACAACGTAATGCACGGAAAGTGCCCACGTTTGAATCACCACTTCTGTAGTAAGTTTTGACTACTTTTACGCGTTCCTCGGCTGTTAAATGATCTGTAATCGTAAACGGCAAAACTTTAACTAAATAAATAACAGATATTTGACAAGTATTTAACCGCTGACAGCCCTGCCAGACCGGCGGTTTTGAAACCACTAAATGGATAACCCTACATTAATAAACGCAGACCTAAATATTTTAACATTTTTCGCAATACATTTGACACCCAAAATGTATCATAAAAAGTACAAAGTATCAATCTAGACTGCACATATATTTTAATTAATTCCCATTTTCTTTTCTTTATTTCAGGTAAGCTGCTGTACCTTCCTGCATCGCATAAATCGTGGTGTCTTAGTATGACTATTTTTTTTTTTATTTTATAAAAACAACATAATGTTTAGATCATTTTATCCAAACTTTCGTTTCACATCGATATAACAAAATTTAACTCAAATTTCCGTGTTATTGCTACAAACAAAAAAACTTAAAGTGCAAAATCTTTTACATGCTTTGGTTTTATAAAAAATAAACTAATTTTAAAATTCTACAATTAAAGACTTAGAACTACAACTACGTTAAAGCTTCGGGTTTCGAAGGGAGCGGCACAAAACCATTTAGAGGTGGACTATTGCTACTAGTGGGTACAATTGATTCCTTAACGCTTTCCTTTGTCTTTAGTAGGGTACCCAAGACAATACCCAAAAATAAGATCATACCAATGTGATTGTTAGAAAAGAATTTTTTAGCACAATCCGTAGGATTATCAATGTTCAAAGAATAAATCTGTGAAGGAGAATGATTATTAGCGACGTTTAAAAACTTGATTATTTATAATTTCTTTCCGTACCTGTTGTGCAAGATGACATCCCACTAGACCCACTGAAGTATAGTAAGGTAGGGTCTGATCAACTGCCATTCCAGCTGCAGTTAATCCCGTTAACATGGCAGCCGTAAATCCTGATAACCAGAGTTTAGTGTTCTCACCAAATTTCAAAGCCGTAGATTTGACACCGATCTGTATATCATCCTTTTTGTCCTGATGGGCATATATGGTATCATAGACGATAGTCCAACATATGCCTGACAAGTACAACGGCAAACATGCGGACCAATTGACCATGCCCTGGGTAGCACACCACCCCAACAAAGCACCCCAATTAAAGGCCATGCCCAGCACTAGCTGAGGCCAATAAGTAATACGTTTCATTAGTGGGTATGTTATAACCAATCCCAAGGAACTAGCACCCAAAAGTATAGATTCCCAGTTCAACTGGACTAATACTAAAAGACCCAAACTTAATTGGGCCGATAAAAATACTATGGCATCCATTTGGGTTATCTCTCCACTGGCCAAAGGCCGTGTGCGTGTTCTCTCCACTTGCTTATCGATATCACGATCCCACAGGTCGTTAATAGTGCAGCCAGCACCACGCATGATCAATGCGCCCGTGGCAAACAGTCCCAGCATATAGAAGTCTGGCCAACTGCCGGCATTTGCACTTAACGCTATACTCCAGCCACAAGGCCAGAAAAGTAAATAAGTGCCAATGGGGCGATCCATACGCATTAGGCGTACATAAGGTGACACTGATTTTTTAACCTGTGCCAGCAGATCTGTCGGCTCCTTCTGCACCGTCTTCTCCGTGTCTGTTGCAGTCTTAACATGTTGAGTTTCGAATAATGTCCCTGTTTTGTGCAGACATCTCATGTTCAATCGCAAGTTGTTATAGGAAAGTAGCGATTTATGAGGTATATTAAAATTATTATTAGATTCTCTATTTCTTGAGGTTATGAAATGTGTTTTCACACCCAGACAATTTGGTGTGGCAAATCTAAGGTTAGGTAAACGTCCTCTTAACGTCAGCATATCAGATTGTACTTATAGGCGGGTAATTCTGCAAAAAAAAATTTTGGAATATATTATAAAATGTTTGTGATGTGTTCATAGATAAACCAAATGTATCGGATGTTCTGTTATTATCACGATACAATGTAATGAAGAAATACTTCTTTTCTGATGCGCTTTTGATAGAAAAGAACAGTGTACACAGAATTCTTGACAGACATTATTTTGATAGAAATGCCAGCGTCGACAAAAAGATCTATTCAACGACACTTTTCATGCAGAAAAGTGTCTTCGACCACAATTTCTAAACAGGAAGGCGGCTTTTAACTGACAGAAAGGGTATTAACGTATTAACGTTATTAACGCCTCATTTTGAATATAAATATTAGGATAATTTTTACATAAAAAGGCACCTTCAAAGACACTTTACGACAATCCTTGTCGACGGCTTTTTTCTTCAATCCAGTTTTTCTTATATGAAATTTCGCATAAAAAGCGTCTTCAAAACACTTTCACAGATACAGAAACTACAACAGGAAGATGGACTTCCTGTACTTTTCATAAAAACATTTTTTTTCAATAGAGAAAACTGTCTCCTACGGCATCTTTTGTAAAGGAAAATGGTTTCAGAGAAAGGACTCTTAAATAGACAATTAGCGACAATTATCAGAGAGAAGCGTCTACGTGGTGAGAAGTTCTTAAACGATAATTATCGAAGAAAAAGTATCCTCAGCGACAGCGTTCACAGTGCAAATTGCCTGTGAATAAAGTTTAAAAGTTAAGTTTTAAAGCTTATTCAAGGTGTCATTTTTTATGTAGCAAATTGTTTGTTCATAGAGAGGTGCCTCAATGACAATTTCTATAGCAAAGTGTCTACGACACTTTTCACATAGCAAATTGTTCTTGTTGAAACTCTTCATGAGGAGAGTTGTCTTCATAGGCATCTTTTATAAAGAGACGCTATTCACTCAGAAATACCCCACTGACGATTTTCATGAGAAAACTCTCTGCAAAGAACTGGTTATTAAAAAGAATTGTTCGTAGGCGATTTTCATATGGCAAACAGCTTTTTCGCAGCAAGCAATTACATACATCTATGCGCAAAATTTCGTGATAGCCAAAGTCATCGATTTTGCAACTTACTCAGAATTATACTACAAAAAATGGCAAGCGTTTCTCTGAATCAAGTAAATTGTTGTTCTTTGGTTTTTGTGGTCGTTTTGTTGTGGAAACTAATTAACTCTTTTTTCCAAATCTTTTGCCGCTTTACGTTTCGTAACCTTCGCCTATGTTAACTTCCCGAATGTTTTGGACAATTGGTGGAAGGCCAATGTTATTAACCATTTGCATCAATTTTCAGTTAGTAAAGCAGTACGCTGTCGTTGTTGCCAAGTTCCCATTAATAGTTTTGCAATTTTGCATTTCAAATAACCGGATTTATTATTTATTTATTTATTCTTTTCACAGAAGATTCTGTTACTGTCCGTCCAAACTACAATGAACAGCTGGTCCGCATCGTTAGGTTCTTGTTTGTCAAAGTATAGAATGACATTACAACAACAACTGAATATATATTAATAGCACAGGGTGACATTAAAGTTGTGTTTTTGACTTCAAAGACATAAATTGAAAAAGACTCCGCCTTTTCAAATATTCTAATAATAACACCACTTCCATTGTAGATGGCGTTAGCATGAGATTGTGCTTTAACAGAATGAGATTGTAATTTAACAGAATTTAATTTCTTGACACAAACAAACAAAAGCTGTATTTTTCGATTCATTGGAAGAAAAGTTGTACTTTCGAATTGAACGAAGGCCTTATGCATAACTTGAACTTGGTATTAGCGAAGGTAGTTCGAAATTGCTTTCTCTTACATTTGAAACCACAATTTGTTATTGCTTTTGTAATACATAGATTGAATAATATTGAATTTACTTTATTTCCTAAGTATATATACCTATACATATATATAGTAATTATATATATAGTATATATATCCTTGGTATAAATTAAATTAATTTGTTGTTGATTGTTCAGGTCTTTGTGGTTATCTACGGAATTGGTTTGGTTATTAAAAGACCACTAGTTTTATTATTTTAACGAATATAGATGTTTATTTGACAATATTTAAATATTAAATTATGTTTAAAATGTATATATTCTATACCGCATGTAATAATTGTTGTTAAGTATTGCCATGTAATTTGACAGGTATGGCAGGTTCTAGATAACGTCTACAAACTCAGTTTATTTATATATATGGAGGGGTAATGAAGTGTGAAAGGCATGAAAGTCAGATTTCTTACACATGCCATTTGGACAATAATGAAAAATGAAAAAGCATTGCGGCATCATTCCGCCCATATAACAGGCGACTTTAAGAGGCAGAAATGTAACATATGCTACAGTTGTAACATATGCTACTGGTATACAATGTTTTAAGGAATAAGACCAGGAAGTTATGTGGAAATGGTCTTGCAGTCTAGGCTCTATTTTAGGCAAAAATGTAAGGATTGGATTCTGCTGGCAAAATTTTGCGGTGATTGTTATGAAATTATTCAAATTGATGTAAAAATTAGAAAGGTGCGAACCAAAAACCAAATAATAAATAATTAGATTTTGCAGTAAGAGGTAATCCTTATACAGAATTATATCCGTACTGTTTCAATTTGAGAAAATATCAATTGGTACTGAGATTCGTTTATTTGAACAATTAAATTGAAGAATTTCCCAATTGGAAATGAGATAAATTCGTAATGGGATCATACCTCCAATTTCGGAATAAGCCAGTTGTTATTTAGAATTTTGTTTAATAAATTAAATGGATTAAATAGGCTGTGTGAGCCTTGTCATCCGCAATACAGCGTGCAAGGAGGGCTAGTACTGTTATCTCTTTAAAAAAAAATGTCGCATTCGTAAGGTATACCTATTTTATACTCGTATAAGGGACCTTATTAAGATCGCTCACAATTGTCTTTTACTTCGTTGCTGATACAACATTCATAAATATTCTTAAACTCAAAAGTTTCTGCATAACGTCAGCGACATTTAACAATTGGACAATAATTGATATATAAATTCCGCTAATAGTTGTTGTGAAACACAGCTTCCACCATGAACTTTGAAAATCTGAATCACTGTTATTTTTTTTTAACAGAAGTAGTCCATCTGTTGGCGATTAGGACAATGTGTGTGTGGCCGAGTCTTTGATGACTTTATGTTAGTTCATCCTAGTGGCCGGTAGGTGGTTGGATAAATTATGAATTTCAGGGTGGCATTAAACTGAAATTGAATTTGGTTATACTCGAAACTTCGTGTAAAATTGTGCACACAACCCATCGATTTGCATAAATTATCAATTTTAAACCATGTTTTAAAATCACATCAGTTCTTAGCAACAAATTGCATATTTTTATGATAAAAAAACAATTTAGTTGTGCCGTTTGGAGAAATAAACGAGCACACATCTGAAATTTTTTGTTGGAAAGTTATTGGAGGAAATACAGATTATTCGAAACGAATTCCTATAACGTATGGGATTCTCTAATCTTTTAAGATAAAATTTCTCTAAATTCCTTTGGAACATTTTTCCATCTTGATAATTTTACTGTTGCATTCTGTTGGCTCTTTAAATTAATCTCTATAAATTACTTTGAGATATAAATCTATTGCACACACAAAAAAAAAAAAAAAAAAAAAAAAAAAAATTCAGATTTACCAGTCGGAGTCTAAAACTTTTTAAGTACTATTTTTTGAAATTGTAAACTTATGTCATAGCCCACGTACATATGTACGAGACTAATTTTTAACAGCATTGACAGCTTAGGCCATTAGCTTAGGCCCCAAATAATTAGTTCTACTTATACTTAGAAATATCCAAATTGTATTTGTTTATCTATATAAGCTATAGTGAAATGATTTCCATGGGAAAAATTTAAGTAATTTTGGAAAAAGCTAAATCTTATTGACGCTAATGAATTTCGTCCAAGTTAGATTTGAAACATTTGCATTATTAGTTAACAGTGTAAATTTATATATACTGAAAATGTAAATAAATAAATAAAAATATTTCATGCACTCATACATGAGAGAATGCCCGTCATAACATTTTTGCAAAATATTGAATAGACTATCGCCCTGCTAAAAGCCACTTTTAATGAAAATATTGCGATAATAAGACGAATACATATATTCATTGAGGAATTCTTCCCGGCCAATGCCATCTTACGTCATTTTAATCATGAATTTAAGTAAGTTTTGCTGAACTGTGAAGTTGGCACCTATCATCTCTTTTCTTGATTTTCTCAAGAATATATCGCAGTGCGAATACCTGGCCAGTTGTCGAAGTACCTGGTCTAAGGATTTACCTTTAAGCTGATAAGGTCCACTCAGGTCAGATAGGATGGTTTTTGTAGTCCTTCACAGAAGCCACCAGACATCATCATCCCGCTATGGTTAATACACACAATATCGTTATCCGCGATTTGTTGTTCTTAATATTGATATTGATATCGATTTTTTGGTCTCATGATTCATAAGATGTCGAGTATGAAATGTAACTTTCAGTGCGCTTATTACATAAAAATGTAAGTTAAATTATTATTAATATGGGATTATTAATATTATTATTAATATGGGACTCTCTGGTGAAAAAAATTAGCTTCAAACATCACGACCATTTTTTATATCTAGTTTCACCGCGTTTAAAATTCAGCATAAGTATTACCAGGGTTGAGGCACCAGATGTTCCTACATATTCATAACAAACCCGTTAAAATGCCGTCAAGATATGAGAAAGAGGGATTGAACTTAATATAAAATATTTGTATGTGAAATATAAATATCGTACTGTGCATGTATAGGTATATTTAGTAGTTTTTATCTGTTGTAGAGGTTAGTTTTGGAAATGTGTCTTTGAAATACTACAGTTTATTTGTGTGTACAACTATATAATGTTTAATTTTATAGAGTAAATTCAAATCGGATTTCTCGACAAAGTTCTTGGAAAAACTGAAAATGCAACTACGAAAATTTCTCGGGAATTCTCCGCCGAGAAATTCCATGATGTATCTATTAGCCATTTGAAAATTCATATATTCATGTACTGTCTATATGTACATATATAGTGCTGAGGCACTTAGGTATTTGTTAGTATTGTATATTATTGCGATTAATTGATTGTGTAAACATGTCAAAGGGATACGGCATAAAATTTATTGTTTGTTTTTGAAAGTATGAGGCTGGTTACAAAACCGCCCTGCACTGATGTATACATTGTGCCAGTACATCAACATATGTTTCAAGTTTCAAGGCGCCACATTGTTTTATATTTTTATTTGAGCCATCAAAAATAAACTATCTCAGTGAGTTTGTAAATATGGAAAAAATTGGTCACCGTTGTGTAATTCAATATTTCTATATGAAAGGTCTCAGTCCGGCCAATATTAAAGTCGAGCTAGATTCTACTTTGGGGAGTCTGCTCCTTCGTATACGACTGTAAAATATTGGGTAGCAGAGTTTAAACAAGGCCATATGAGCTGCCAAGACGAACACCGTAGTGGTCGGCCAATTGAGGTGTCCATGCTAGACACGGTTCAGAGAACCGCAAAATGGTATTGGATGATCGTCGAGTGAAGGTGCGTGAGCTAGCTGAAAAGATAGGCATTTCAAAAAGTGCCATACATTCCATATTGACCGATGATTTGAAGATGAGAACCATGTGTGCAAAATGGGTGACGCGCTTGCTTTCAATAGAGCAAAAACAGCGTCGTGAATGAGTTTTAGTAGAATGAATAAAACCGAATAAATAAAACCGAATTTTTGCGGCGATTTATAACCATGGATGAAACATGGGTCCATCACTTCACACCTGAGTCGAAGAAACAGTCAAAGCAATGGTTTGGAATTGGAGAATCATGCTCAAAGAAAGCAAAGACGATTCCATCTGCCGGCAATGTCATGGCGTCTGTTTTTCGGGATGCCCAAGGATTTATTGTTATTGATTATTTATTTATTTATTTATTTATTTCTGGCTTGCAATTCAAAGCCTTCCGGCCAATTATAAGTAAATTACAATATGCAACAATTCATCATAATAAAAATTAAATATAAAATTTATAAAAATATAATATGACATATAATTATCTTCAGAAAGGAGACTTATGTGTCTTCTTTGTTAAGTTGGCTAGTTTTGGGACCACTCTCGTACCATATTAGGCATGTATGTTTAGTAGCTTTTATTTACTGTAAAGTTTAGATTTGGAAGAATGTTTTTGAAATATTACACTTTAGGTGCAGTCATACATACAGTGTTTAATTTTATGGAGTAAATTTATAGTTTTTGTAACTCGGATTCCTCATCGAAGTTCTTGGAAAAACTGGAAATGCAACTACGAAAATTTCCCGGAAATTCCTATGATGCATCCTTTTGGCTATTTGAAAATTATGTGCCATGTACATATATATACATAGTGTTGTGGCACTTAGGTATCTGTTAATATTATACATTAGTGGGATTAATAAAATTGATTGTGTAAATATTAATAACATGTTAAAGGGATACGGCATCAAATTTATTGTTTGTTTCAGAAAGTAATCCACGTTGTTCTATAAAATGGCTTAAAATATATTGTAGAATTTTTTATGTGCGTAATAAACGGTACTCCAAGAGCATAACTGGTTGGCGTACTGAAAAATAAATTACCTTAATTTTGTTTTGTAGTTCTCCTGCGATCTTCATACCAATTAAAACAATAGTTTCCTACTATAGTTGGTTATTATGTTGGTGGCTATCGATCACATGCAATAGTGTTTTTCCTCAGTTAGTTTTTGAATTACATATACAGCGTGGGCCATATGAGTGTTGGCGATTTAATTCTTCAATTTCTCGGTAGGAGTGCAGCGTGCATTTTGTGTCCGAGCGTATTACGAAAACAATAAATCAGTGATTACTGCACGACGTTTGTATCGGCATGAACACGGTTTACACGATTTAAGTGAAGTTCCAAGCGCCAATGTGATACGAAAATGGATCAGAATGTTCGAAACAACCGGCTCAACAGTACCAATTACGGTTCGTGGTCGCCCAGTTTCTGCAAGATCAGCCGACATTGTGGAGCGTGTTCGTGTTTCAGTTCAGCGAAATCCGCAACAGTCAACACGTAAGAGAAGTCAGTCTTTGGATGTCAAAATAACAATTTTACGACGAATTTTGAAACGTGATTTGCATTTGAAGGCTTATAAGATTCAGATAGTCCAAGAATTAAAACCCGATGATGCCAATAACCGACTTAACTTTGTCAATTTGATGCTAGAGCGGTTCAACAATTTCAACAACATGATTTTTAGTGATGAGGCCAATTTTCACCTTAATGGCCATGTGAACAAGCAAAATTGTCGGTTCTGGTCCGAGATTAATCCCCGACGCTTGCATGAACGTCCACTTCACAGCCCTAAGCTTGTCGTGTGGGCTGGGATAACGTCAACCGGTATTATTGGACCATACTTTTTTGAGGACGAAAGAGGGCATGCGATGATGGTTAGAGCGAACAATTATTGCAACATGCTAGCAGACTTTTTGGTGCCAGCTTTGCAAGAACTTCAAGGCAATACCTCGAGGATGTGGTTTCAACAGGATGGGGCCACATGTCATACGGCTAGGGTATCCATAGAGCTGCTGAAAAATGTTTTTCCTGGAAAACTCATTTCAAAAAGGGGGGATATTGAATGGCCCCCACGTAGCCCCGATCTCTCTCCATGCGATTATTTTCTATGGGGCTACCTCAAATCGGTAGTCTACGAGAATAATCCGACCAATTTAGAGCAGTTGAAGAGGAACATTATTCAGGAAAGTGACAAAATACCGAGAACAACTTTTCAGCGAGTTTTTCAAAATTTGCGACTTCGGTTCCAAGAGTGTCAAGCAGCCGAGGGAAGCTATTTGGACAACATTATTTTTAAGTCTTAAAAATTCCCATGCTTCTACTTTTTAAAAATACAAATATATTTTTTTATGTTTCGTAGTTTTTTTTTAATTGAATATTTAAACCGCCAACACCTTTATATGAATTATATCAGTTAGTTATTTAATTATATGGAATAACTGCTCTATCGAAAAACGACACGATAATAAACTCCTTATCGGTATAGTTTTTTAGATAATCAGATCTCAAAGCAATTCGCACAAATTATGTCGAGGAAGTTCAAGACAAAATCGCTCAATAGCGTTACACTCGCAATGTTCACGTTCCGATTCGGATTACTTTCATCAAATTCAATTCAGATTAGATGTCCTGCGGTTGTTTGGCCGCTTAATATCACATTTGAGATGGCTCATTAGAATGCCAATTCCCGGCCACGTGAACAAACAAAGTAGCAAAACAAACACCGGTGATGTTATTTGATGTATCTTTTGTTGGAAGTGCCTTCGGCTCAAAAAAAGAGACAATCTAAACAAATCCATTTCAACAGAGTAACGTTTTCTGCCAATGACATCGCAACAGATTACTGTGGTTGACAAATTCCAGTCCAACAAAGGATGAGAATGAGACAGACCAGTTGTTACATTTCCTTAAAACTACAGACGTTGTACAAATATTTGAAGTGGCAGCGAAATCTGCAATTGATAGTGGCCGGTCGAGTTGGAAGACCCTGAGGCGGTAAGCAATTTTCTTGCTAGTGGAAATTAGCTCGCTACATATTCTCCCTCTTTTAATTAATCAACACAAATGAGTAAATGATAATGATTTAATGTGAAAATGAACGATGCTCAATTCTTTCGTTAGATTGCTGCGTTACATATAAAAATAGTGTATTTAGTTTAGAAAAAATTAATGTAATAATTGACTATTTTGTTGTATTTCTTTGTATATATATATTTCTTTTTTTCGGTATCAAAAGTAAAGTGAAATAAAATACACATAAATCTATGATTTCGATTAAACTTTTATGTCATTATAATTTTTGTACCTTGTCATTATGTACGAAATACAATGACATTTAAAAGACCGTCTCTGCATTGATTGTAGCAATGGATCCTTTCCAGATAGTTTTCGTAAAAATGCTGCCCAATGACGGACAAATGGTAACTTTTTTCGGATGCAATGGCTTCTCCACAATCACTTCTGGGTTCTCCGAGCACCAGATGCGACAATTTTACTTGTTGATATAACCACCGAGTGAGAAATGAGCGTCATCGCTGAAGAAAATTTTGTTCGAAAAACATTGAAAGCATGTTGCGGTGGCACCAACTCAGCATATATTATAGCAAAATACGCTATAATGAGCCGTAAGATAGGTCCAATTGCTGAGAATCGATAAATTCGGATCTTCCATACTTTACTTTATTTTTACACGTTCTTCGGTTAAACGATCCATATTCGTTAATGCTAAACCCTTCACTAATAAATAAGACTTCAGATGATAGGTATTTAACAGCTGACAGCATTGCCAGACCGGCGGTTTTGAAGTCAGTAAATGGATACATTAAAACAGATTGGAAATCATTTTAGATACTCAGCAAAAATATTGCTGTGTAGGCCTTTTTGGCCTTAAAGGCTGATTACTACTGTTTTTTTTTTTTTTTTTTTTTTTTTTTTTGGATAGACATATAAATAAATCTATCTATATATAAATAAATGAATCGTGGTTTGTTCCGATGCTTAAAACTCCAGAACGGCTGGACCGCTTTGCATAAATTTTTGTATATGCGTCTGGGTGGTGCCCGGGATGGTTTAGATTTACAATTCGGTCCAATTGGACAAAGGAGCGTGGTACCTCCCATATAAACAAAAAATTAAAAATCAATTATTTCTGCTCCTGCTTACGGTATTTGAACAAAATTTGGTGCGTAGGTTTGGTGTACATATCTTAAGTGCTACTGCAAATATGGGCGGGATTGGACAATGGGGCGTGGTACCTCCCATACAAACCATAAATTAAATATCCAATATTTCTGCTCCTGTTTACGGTATTTGAACAAAATTTGATACATCGGTTTGGTGTACATATCTTAAGTGCTGCTGCAAATATGGGCGGGATTGGACAATGGGGAGTGGTACCTCCTATACAAACCACAAATTAAAAAGCAATTATTTCTGCTCCTGCTAACGGTATTTAAACAGAATTTTGTATTTCGGTTGAGTGAACATATTTTAAGTTCTTCTGCAAATATAGACGTTTCTTATTATAATAGACCGATTGGCATGAAACATTTCCAATAAAATAAAAAAATTTGAAGGCAAAGCAACGTTTGCCGGGTCGGCTAGTAAATAAATAAATTAATTAGTTGTGTTGCTGTATCCTTGGGTTTGTGGACCACCGTACAAATTAGTCAGTAGTTCCTCATTCTAAATGGAAGACCTCCTCAGTAAATTATAGATTTACTTCTTTTACTGTGCTTTCATTCAAACATTTTTTGATAAAAACCGAATGATTTGCCACTTATATTTGCTTCAAGGCAAAAGGGCGTGACGTGAAGATATGTGTAAATCAATGCATCTGACTGAAATTTCTGCACTTGCTTTAATATTTATGTGATTGAGTTTAGTTTTTTACAAGTGGGAGATAGAAATAATAATTTTAATTACAGTTACATACTAACCATCATGAGCAAACAATCAGAGAAGTTAATTCTTTAATTATTTGTTATGATTTTCGAAACGGAGAACCAAAGTGTATGTTTGACATTGTAATACGTAAAATGAGTTTCTACTGAGTTTCTTAACTGCACATTCAATAAAACATTTAAAGTATAACGAAATTGATTGAAATTTTTATCATCCTAAATATGGGCCATATATTAACTTTCCCGTGAAGCTATGGTCCAACTCACATCGAATGCTCTATCCAATACACTAACCACTATAACCTATGAATGGAAATCAGACAGATATCCACCTCGTTTGATGGTAGAGTTTTTGCACACGCCGTAGCACACGGCACCCGAAATTCGAATTTCGCCAAAACCTGTGCACAAGTGCCGTGTACTTGATTTGCACGCGGCACCCAAAAGAAATTGAAAATAAGAATTGGTTATTTCGTATCAAAAGTTATTCGCACTGCTAACTGTCAGACGCAAGAGTCGAAAATAAACTTAAGCAGAACGGGCAAGCGGCAATACGTGAGCAATGTGCTGTACTTAGCGATATCGGGCAACTATAAATGGGGCTAGAAACACAATACATGGAGTAATTGTTACGGGGGGAACTGGGTTATTGTTTACCCATGAGTGTTATTATATTGTTTCTGCCTGCCTATAGAGGACGATTAAAATGTGAAGAGTTTTAGGCAAAGTACGAGTAAATAACGATTCGATTCTATTAATTGCTATATAAATTTATATACTTGGTAAAACACGAGCGTCCAGGCAAAATTGATAATTTTAGTTGAAATGAAACCAAAATGCCCGATGGGACGATTAATGATTGTTATCGATCAATATCAAATGATACTCACAAAGTCTTGATGACGATCATGACGTTGATGATATTTTGCCACTTGTTGTTTGCTTAGCAAATCTGTTGTGATGAACGACTTCCAGCTGTGTGCTGGCAAGTGAAGAATATAGTGAAGAGTATGAATGGGGTCTGTGTTCTACTTACACATATTTGACAGATAAAAAATATGATAGATTTGTAAATCTCTTCAGTATTTGGATTTAAGGCGCGTTTCTCTTATTTTCTTTTATCAGTGTTGTATTAATGATAAGCTTTTGTTGATGCTACTCCTCTCTATCTCTCTCTTTCTCGCTCTTTCTCTGTATTTCCAGAGCTCTGGTGGTCTTTCTCTATATGTTTTATGTATCTAATTTATGGCTGACATATGTTGAAAAGAATGCATTCATATTTTCGATAACTTAAGAATTAAATTTGAAGATGAGACTAATATGAAAAGAATTAAGATTTTAACAGAAGCTCAGTGTTTTTTTATCAGAATAAAAAGAGGGATACAATTATTCAGCATATAAACTGCATATGGTAGCGATATAAAATATTTAGGGGATACATTTAGAAGACATCGGGTACATCGCTTGAAACGCGTCTGTTGTTTGAAAGGAGCTTATTAAATATCTTTATATATATAATTCTACTGTAAGGGCGTTGTCAGTGAACTCCTCCTAAACGGCTGGACCGCTTTGCATAAATTTTTGTATATGCATCTGGATGGTGCCCGGGATGGTTTAGATTTACAATTCGGTCCAATTAGACAAAGGGGCGTGGTACCTCCCATATAAACAAAAAATTAAAAATCAATTATTTCTGCTCCTGCTTACGGTATTTGAGCAAAATTTGGTGCGTAGGTTTGGTGTACATATCTTAAGTGCTATTGCAAATATGGGCGGGATTGGAAAATGGGGCGTGGTATCTCCCATACAAATCATAAATTAAAAAGCAATTATTTCTGCTCCTGCTAACGGTATTTAAACCGAATTTTGTATTTCGGTTGAGTGAACATATTTTAAGTTCTTCTGCAAATATAGACGTTTCTTATTATAATAGACCGATTGGCATGAAACATTTCCAATAAAAATAAAATTTGAAGGCAAAGCAACGTTTGCCGGGTCGGCTAGTATTACTATATAAAGTAGGGTTATCCATTTTTTGTTTTCAAGTAAAGTTAAATAAAACACACATAAAGCTATGACTTCGATGAAACTTTTATTTCATTAAAATGCTTGAACCTTATGTACGAAATACAATACCATTTAAAACATCGCCTCTGATTGGTTGCAGCAGTGGCTCTTTTTGAGTAGTTTTCAAAAAAACACGGCCCATTGACACCTGCAGACTATAATGCTCACCAAAAATCACTTTTTCTGGATGTAACGGCTTTCCCACAATCATTTATGGGCTCTTCAAGCCCCATTTGCGGTAATTTTGCTTGTTGACGTAACCACCGAGTGAGAAATGAACTTGATCGCTGAAAAAAATTTAGTTCGATGGAAAGCGCTCGTTTGAATTATGGCTAAGTTTTAACTATATTTATGCGTTCTTCGGTTATTAAACGATCCATATTCTTAAATGGCAAACCGTTCAATAAATAAATAACACTTCAGATGACAGGTATTTAGCAGCCGACAATCTTGCCAAACTGGCGGTTTTGAAATCAGTGTGATTGACATACTAATATCTCTGCTTAGAAATAAATGCAGTACTGGTTAAATAACCATGCTCACAATTAGAGCCATTTACTAAAGTGACGAATGAGTTATACATAATAATAATTCATAATTTATAATAATTAATGAATAATAAATAATATTTGTCGGAAAAAGACTACAGTTTGAAAATTTTCCAAAGATTTCAGACAGTGTATGGGCAAATTTTTTTCTACTTGATTTCGACCACTAGTAAAACATATCGGTTCTAGCATCGTGATTCAAGGTGGCGACTTATCGCTAGTTAAACGAACGAGCCTGAAACGCTCTTTTTTCTTACATAATATTTTGACTTTGCCCCCATTTCAGTAAAAATCAGTATTTTTAGTATTTTCATTGACCATGCCTATAATTAAGCCCGTCACGTTGAAAAGTATATGATTTGCCATGATTATTTCAAGTGCCTAATTCCCACCGTAAATACCTTTATTTAGTAAACGGTAAAATTTTTTGAAAAACACTGCAAAATTTTCATTTTTCTAGAGGTGGACTAAGTCATTGGCCAATTTGTACATTTGTATGGTTAATTTTTTCCCCGTATGGCCGATTTTTCATGTTTTCGAAATTGCCCTGCTTATCGTCATGATATATCTTTACTCTAAATTTCAGCCTTACACCTAAAGCTGTTCAGTCTCTATTGTGCTTTTAACAGACAGACCTACAGACGGAAACATTTAGGTCGGCATAAATATTTTCAGCTGTCATTAGTACTTGTACCTCATGGGGCCTCAAATGAGTACTTTTAATTGTTACAAATGGAATGACGAACTTAGTATAATACCCTTTGGTATGGTAGTGAGTACACAGCTTTTAAATTTAGGATTTGTTTTTTCTTTAGTTTTTCGTTAATAAAGACGCGATTCTAATTAGAGTTTTATCTCAAAAACAACCTTTATATTACTAACATTTTCAAAAATAATTCACAATTTTGTGCACATGACACTATTTCAAATTCGTTCTTTTGAATCAAGTGTACAAATTTGCAGCAAGTGTATAAAAAGCTTCTACAAAGATTCTCTTTGCCATAGAATTTATCATTTTATTTCAAATGATTACGAATTCTCACCGCACCCAATAAAGTATTCTTGATCGCCGTAAAAATCTTTGTCTATTTAAGAATGTCTGTCTGTCTGCCTATCAATTGAAGGCACAAACCGCTTGGTCTGAAAGGTTACAATTTTGTACAAAATAAACGATAGTTAAAGACAGATTAAGTTCGAAACTGATCGAAGTTGGTCCCATTTAAGAACTGAACCCACGTTTAGAAGAAATGCCATACATTTTACCATTTATTTGTTATTATTTTATCATTATCTTTTATTCATAAATATATCATTATCACTATTTATTATTCATAAAATCAATATAGTTGTAAGGGATCGCTCAAGTTGTCGATATGGTTTTTGAAAAATTCTATTATAAAAAGTATGATTTTTCATGGATAAGATAAGATAAGGCAAGGGATAGATAAGCCGATGTATGATATGAGAAGAGAAATCGTTTATGACACGTCCACTTACCTGAGAATGGTTTGAAACATCTTCCAAGACTTGACAAATAGCAGTTTTATATAATGACAAAACCATTTCTTTATCAAAAACAATATCCCAGCAAAAATTGTGATAGTATTGTAAGCAGTAATCAATTTTACTGCTTACATATGTACCTATACAGTCGCTGATGCTTTTACAAAGTTGCATAAAAGTATGGTAGAACTTTTACAAATCTTTGACTGATAAATTGTCACGAACACACATATCCGAAGTCAAATGAAGAGATTATAAAATGGCTTCTTTATTACAATAATAATGGATGGTTCCACATCAGCTCAAATGCGCCGTTATTAATAGATCCTAAATGGAACATTTCAAATAAAAATCATGCTTTTTATAATCAGTAAGAAAGCAGGTACTGTTGAAATCATGTCGACGTTTTTATGGCAATCACTAACCAACCTGCTTACAAAGGATATCTTTTTTATTCGAAATATCTCACTTGAATGCTGTGTTTTGGGATTACCATAGTGATTTTTAATAAGCGAGAGGGTAAGTTGTGTTAGTTTATTCCGTAAATATAGGGTGATTTTTCAAGATTTAAGTTTTTCAGGTTGGCAGCACTGGTTGGTAATGGCGTCCAAACGTCATCTGTCAAAGTGAAAAGTGTACAGTATACTCTGCCATTTCATCATGGAAAGACTAACAAACGATCAACGACTCCAAATCGTTCAAATTTATTATCAAAATTCGTGCTATGTGACAAATGTGCATCGTTTGATATGAGAATTTTATGGTCGTCATAACCGACCTGCTAAATCAATAATTCGTTCTGTTATTAAATTTACTTTCTTGGGCATAAAACCATCGACTAGCAAGCGTAGAGTGCGTACCGAAGAAAATATTGCAGCCGTAGCGACCAGTGTTAATGACGATCGTGAAATGTCAATTCGGCGCCGTTATTAACGATTGGGCATGTGTTACTTAACCACAAGGAAAATTTAACACGTCGATTTGTGTTTGAAAGCCTATAAAATCACGCAAGAATTGAAGCCGAATGACCTATCACAACGTCTAATTATTAGTGAATGGGCCTTACAAAAGCTCAGTGAAAATCCGCTGTTTTATCGAAAAATTGTGTTCAGCGATTAGGCTCATTTCTTGCTGAATGGATACGTACACAAGCAAAATTGTCGCATATGGAGTGATCAACAGCTACATTCCATACATGAATTATCGATGTATCCTGAAAAAACGACAGTCTGGTGTGGTTTATGGACTGGTGGCATCATCGGCCCATTTTTCTTCAAAGACGACCGTGGAAGAAACGTTACCGTCAACGGCAAACGATATCGGGCCATAATACGCGATTTTTCCCCCCAATTGGCTGAGTTGAACTTGGTTGACATGTGGTTTCATCAGGACGGTGCAACATGCCACACTGCTCGTGAAACAATGGATATGTTGAGGGATGAATTTGGTGAGCAGCTTATCTCTCGATTTGGCCCTGTAAATTGGTCCCCAAGATCTTGCGATTTAACGCCTCTTGATTATTTCTTGTGGGGTTATGTCAAGTTGTTAGTCTATGTGGGCAAGACAAACACTATTGAAGCCTTACTGGATAACATAACACGCGTTATTCGTGGAATACAGAACGAAATGCGCAAAAAGTGACGAACCTTCTGAATGGACATTTTAAAAATTAAATGGCAAAAACCAATTTATCGATTCCAATAAAATAATTTTAATATGTGATGCAAATTTAAGTGTTTTATTCGATTAAAAAAAAAGAAAAAAAAACTACGATTAAAAAAATTACCCTTTAGTTAAATGGGATACGAAGAAAGTTTATAGAAAGCGGAAAGAAATATCCTTTCAACATTTTTCTTCAGTTCTTACACTTTTTTTAAGGGCTCCCTGACTAAATTGTATACACGAATATTGATAATTAAAAAAAATATGTTTAAGTGCATATTAAATTTATATATCGACCTACATATGTCGATATATTACGCATGAAGAGAAGGCATTTTCATCACTTCTACATATCTTGCAGTGAACCGATACATCGTATCTAATACTGTGACCCACAATCCTTGGTGGGCATATAAGACATTCGAATGCTTTCGAATTCATACTGTCAAAATAATTATTCGAATAACACTGCATTCTAGCGAATATAATCTAGAATGGATATTTTACATTACCGTTGCATTAGTATTGTCGAATATGATAGTCTATATTGAAAATTACCATAACTACAATGACTATAACTGAATTATTTGAACGTTTCTCTAACTAAGAATGGAAACATGGAAAAATTGGAGAAACCTCATGCTTGCTCCGTTCCTAAATGTGCAAATTACTTAAGGAAGATTGGGCAAAGTGGCGTTATTTATACCCGAGTAAAAAAAGTGGAAGTTATTCAAAAGCAATCACGTTTTCACCACTTCTAAGGATTCAATTCATATATGCTTATCGCTTTCAACGAAGCGCTTTTAAAACACTTCCAGAAAAAGGTAACGAAGTATTTAAAGGCATTGGTCGATTCCTATTTATAATTTCTAACAATTAAAGCAAAACATGTTAGTATGAAATACTCCAAAATATATTCCTTAGGGGACATAATATGCTCCGAAGACGTAGTGTTTCATAGCCGATGTAAAGAGATGGAGCTTCTAAAGTAAAGTTGTTGGGGAAAAACATTAGTTTATCCTTCTCTGAATAAGGAGGACCGGTATACTAAGTTTGTCGTTAAATTTGTAAAAACTATAAATGCTCAATACTCGCCATAAGAATCTATGTTGCTAATGTCCGCCCCCAATATTGTAGATTGTTACATAAACTTCGTGCATAAACTTGGATCCTGTGGAATATTACGTTCCTTTCCAGCTCAATGTCAGTCTTCTGATTTTTTTTTTTACAGGGTGTATAAATTTCGATCCTACGGAACATTAGGCTCCTTTCCAGTTTCCACGTCTGTCTACTGATTTTTTTTATGGAAAGCATCAAATCCATCCGAATCTGCGCGCAGATTTTGCTTAAGGATGCTTTTCCATAAGCAAATTTTGTGTAATTATTTATTATAGGGAAAATAATTTTCAATGGAACTTTTTTTCTAACGACATATTCTGAAGAAACATTTTCTGGCACAAAAACGCAATTCTTTTCAATAAATTGCAACCAAAGATTCGAATTTTCATCACGCCTACATTACTCGTGAAAATATGGATAAGATGCATCATAAAATAGTGCTTCCCTCCTATGGCAACAAAAATGTGATGAATGTTTGATTCCTTGGATGCATTTTTTTGCTGGGATGGGACAAAAAAAATATCGCAATTGTTTTTTCTTATATTGGCGACTTGACACATCATTTCCCAGTTTCGGGGATTTTGGAACAATTCTGACCAAAATTTGAAAGAAACCACCTTGAAAATTTTAAAGAAACCACCCCTTAGAAATCTTCAGTAATTTTTCCATATTTTCCTATTTAGGCGATGCCGTTCTGCTTGAATGAATGTTTAGAAGAATTTGAGAATTTTTTATGTTCTTTGTAGGTTATTGGCTTGCAGAAGTTTCCAGATGTATAAACGCCAACTGGATGGGAAAATCAGCAGCTCGAAGAAAGATGGGTAGTTGTGTCGAGGTGGTCTATACCAAATACCGTGTGATGAACGATTTCAACTTAAAATAGATTGAACTTTAATTTACTCCTTCTTTTTTTTATTTGGCCACAACATGTTCCTTTTTGCGCGCAACAAAACGCCTATGAAAAAAAAATGACCGGGAAAACTCATAAACTACTGATGGAATGCATTCCAAAGTTGTATGTGAGGGTATGAGCGGCGGAAGTAACCACCACCGCCAACAGCCACTCCAC
Organism: Philornis downsi; assembly: GCA_019455685.1. Lineage (NCBI taxonomy): Eukaryota > Metazoa > Arthropoda > Insecta > Diptera > Muscidae > Philornis > Philornis downsi. The sequence goes on along the minus strand of JAHXMU010000033.1, from coordinate 1,632,965 downwards.
CTGACTTAATGCACTTCATCAACATTTAAATTGACGTGAATAACGTCTAACTACCGACAGACAGCCGTTCGAGTGGACAGACACATAAGCAGTTTAAAAGAGGGACTTGTAAGTTAACGTATTCAACTGGTACGAATATATTCGAGGTATTGAGGTCATTACAGGTCAGCATACATCATCATCAGCCCGACCAACAACCCTCTAAACACATTGCAATGTTGCCCTAGCAACGGGCCAACTAAGGGCCGCATGTTGGCACCTGTTCTCTTCGACACTGGCTCGTCCCTCTTGTGTGTCTTGAATTTCGTTTTTCTGTTATTGTTTTCATTTTTCGATGTTTTGTTTTTGGTTAGAAAGGTAGCGCGTTTTGACCCTAAACATTCAAGTGTATTTTCACCACCTGTGCACGTGTTGTTTTGGTGGTCATGACGACATTGCCGCCACCGTCGTTCTTGTTGCTCTCATTGAAGCAACAGTCGGGCAAACAGTTGATCTCTTTGGGAATTTGTTACATTAAATATTTTCCCTAAATTCACTCCCTTACATTTTACTATTACACATACTCGTACGAGCGAATACGTATGTATGTATGTCGGATGTCGTGGCCATATGCTATTAAAATGACATTTTTATAATCGGCAGGTAGATTTATCATAACAATCCAACTCTATCACAAAATTAACGGCTATTTAAATATCTAATTATAATTAACTATGAAATGGTAAATTTCTCGGAATTCTATTTCCGGAAAATGCAACAAGAAGTTGAGAAAACAAAATATCGCCGTTTGACATGATTCAAAGGAAAGTTGTTGCTTTCCGTGGGAAAGCAGGAACAGGACGACCAGGAGAGGGGGTGGGAAATTGTTTAGTGGGCAATAACAATTTAAAGGGGAGAATTTATCGGCAAAGTCAATAGGAAACAAAGGATTCTGAATATATAAATTTGGGGGAGGAGATTTATTGCTCATTTTAGAGGGGATTATAATGGGAAGTGTCTTAAGTCTCACGTGCAAGAATTATGTGAGGAAATTAGCTGGTCGTGTTAAAAATAATTAGCATAACTGTGAGAAATTCTTCTAAATTTTATGTTGACTTTGGCTTTCTAAAATAAAATGCCAGCTGTGACGTTTCTGCATCAGAATTTAATCAAATCACCCCGCATCAGATATGAATCATAACATCGTTTGTCCATAGAGGGCAGATTTTCCACATAAATTGACTGATGAAAATTCGCTCCCATTGGAGAATGTATAGGTAATTGCCTGCGTCTTTCTTTTCCCGAAAATTCTGTAAAAATATTTTAATATTTGGGAAGTCCTCTGATGAATTAAATGTAACTGCGCACTGCGCATGAATGCAAACAAAATTAAAAAGTGTTTCGAACCCAAAACTTATAGATGGGCCGCTTTTTCTGGCACGAAAAATTACAATCCTGAATAAATAAATTAAATTAAATTAAATTAAAATCATATAAGCCTTGTTAATCATATAAGTGCATATAATAAAAACAAAAATCAGTGATAATCATGCTATTATAGAACATACATAGTTATCCATTTAGTGGTTTCAAAACCGCCGGTCTGGCAAGGCTGTCAGCTGTTAAATACCTATCATCTGAAGTGTTATTTATTTAGTGAAAGGTTTGGCATTTACGAATATGGATTATTTAACAACTGAAGAACGCGTAAAAATAGTTGAAAATTACTACAAAAGTGGTGATTCAAATGTGTGCTCTCAATAAAACCAAATTTTCTTTAGCGATGAAGCTTATTTCAAAATTATTGCATATGGAGCTCGGGGAACTCAGAAGTGATTGTGGAAAAGTCATTGCATCCGGAAAAAGTGACTGTTTGGTGCGTATTATGGTTTGGAGGTGTCATTGAGCCGTATTTTTTTTTTGAAAACTAACTCAAAAGGATCCACTGCTGCAACCAATCCAGAGGCGGTCATTTAAATGACTTGGTATTTCGTGCATAATGGCAAGGTCCAAACATTATAATGAAATAGAAACTTGATATCGAAAAATGGACAACCCTATATAATGTATTTAAGCGCTATACATAATAAATCTATCAAATATTTCGATTATATCTTTTGGCAATTTCTAAATTTTACACTTTTTTAATTTTATGCTGTTTTTGGACAGTTTTTTAATACATTTTTAATTAAATATTTCCCAAAATATTATGCGAAGTTGTCGTTATAGTCTTGTACTATTTTTTCGATAACCTTATTGGAAATTGTTGTGCACACGAAGTATTTTCAATAAGTGTTGGGTCAAGGAAGACCTGTTGATCTCGACTTGATTTGAAATTGATCTTAATCGGAATCGGAGGGATATCCAATCCAATCCAATCCAATTGATCAATAAACCCACAAAATATTTATTATTCATCCAAATTTGTTGTGTCATCTTCAAAGTAGGCCCCTGTTAAAATAATACGATTATTTCAATCATCAAAACAACTGTCAAACGCATTTTCAGGAAACGATTTCGCGCTGCGAATTATCTTTCATACCTTCTATTGACAGAAAATGCGTACCTCGAAGTGATAATTTAAGTTTTGGAAAAAGAAGAAAATCAGTCGGAGTCATATCAGTTAAATGCTGTGGTTTTTTGATGATATTTGTTAACTTTTTGGCCATGAATTCATTCTTAATGATAAGCTTGTGAGATGGTGCGTTATTGTGGTGTAAAATCCATGAGTTCTCTTTTCACAAATGTGGATTTGTTTCGACGAATTTGCCCTATCAAACGCCGCATAACGACCAGAAAATATTCTTTATTTGACATCTGACTTTTTAACCAGAACTTTGAGTGCACACCGCTGCCTTAATCAAAGAAAATAATCAACATTACCTTAACTTTTGATCGACCATGATCGGCACCATTTCGAAACTTGAATGTCAAACTCATAAAGTCATATCATATCGCAGTGGTAGAGCGTTTTATAAATGTCGGATCGGAATTAAATCGTTCAGCGACCTCTATTAACAAAATGTATATCTTTCGGAAAAAGTTGAAAACGCGTTTCATGCTCAAACAATCCCGTAATATTATGAGAATTGATTTATGTGTCTCTTTCCAAACATAATACCTAAGCTTTAGTTCGTTTGTTCAAATTATTTCTATTTTTATGAATTTCGAAAATCGCCACTGCAATCTACGAGTTTATGAACTATGTATCCTTCTTATGTCCGTGAATTTCCAATTTATATTGCTGCTTACGTATAGTTGACAAAACGTTTGCGAAAGTTTCAAAAAAGTTAACTCTTTCGAAAAATGTCCTTATAAGATCAAGTTTGTCCTACAGGATTAATTTTACCACTTGTAACATTTGTGGCACATAGTGTATTAACACATACTCGTATTAAGATAAATGGATGTGTTAAAATCAACCTTTCATACATAATATATGTACAGGGTGGCCCAAAAAAGACCTACTACTATGCTAAAGACGTATAACTTTTTTACTTTTAAATATAATTGTTGTTTTTTTTTTGCAAGTTATTATTGAATTCTTGAAAATTTATAATGATTGCTTAACTGGACACAGGACACTTGTCAACGATCAATTGTTATGGCATAGTGAAATTATCGTCAATATTTTAATTCTAGATCAGCTCTCATAGCGTTCACGATTAGGAATCGACTGTCCTAGAGAAGATGCTCAGCGAAATATTCGCACTAAAGGCAATGTAGAAGGTGTGCGGCAAAGTGTTGAAAATAATCTACCTGTCTAAACTCGTCATCGTTCCGGACAATCGTGTACTTCCAGAATAATACTCACTGCAGGGAATTTTAAAGTTGGATCTTAATATACGAGAGCGGTACCAAAACTAGCAGACCCGACATATAGATGGTGCCAGTAGTTAAAAAAAAATTATGTTGGTGAAAAATGGCAACCTTATAAAACATATGTTTTCAGTTTCAAGGCACCACGTTGTTTACTGTCTCTATTTGAGCCATCGGTAGTAAACGATCTCAGTGAATTTGTGAACATGGAAAAAATTGGTCACAGTTATTTCCATTTGAAAGGTCTCAGTCCAATCGATATTAAAGCCGAGCTGGATTCTACTCTGAGGAAGTCTGCTACTCCGTTAGCGACTGTAAAATATTGGCTACCAGAGTTTAAACGAGGCCGTACGAGCTGCCAAGGCAAATACCGTAATGGTCGATCAATTGAGGTGTCCACGCCAGATACGGTTAAGAAAATCCACAAAATGGTATTGGAAGATCGTCGGCTGAAGGTGCGTAAGCTGAAATGATCGGCATTTCAAAAAGTGCTATACATATTAAATTGACCGAAGATTTGAAGATGAGAAGGCTGCGAGCAAGATGGGTGCCGCGTTTGCTTTCTATAAATGTGAAGATGTTTCAGTAAAGTATAGTTTAGCGATGTTTCACCGTAATAAAAGCGAATTTTAGCGTCGATTTTTAACCATGGAAAAGACATGGGTCCGCTATTTCACACCTGAGACAAAGGAACAATCATTGGAATGGAAAAATCGTGTCCAAAGAAGGTCAAAGTTTGTTTTTTGGGATGTGCTTGGGATTATTTTTATTGATTATCTTCAGAAAGGAACAATCATCAACGGCGAATATTATGCTAATTTACTGCAGCGTTTTGGTGATGAAATTATGGAAAAAGCAGCATTTGGCGAAAAAGAAAGTATTGTTTCATCAGGACAATGCTCCAGTTCCCACATCCACTATTGCGATGGCCAACATTAATGAATTAAAGTTCGAATTGCTTCTTCATGCCACTAATTCGCCAAATTTAGCTCCCTCGGACTATTTTCTATTTCCAAACATGAAAGAAATGGCTCGATGGTAAAAGATGTGCCAACAATGAAGAGGTGGAGTCTGCGGTTGATGGCTCTTTTAAGGAGTTTGACAGTCCTTACTATAAAAAGGGTATAGAAGCTATTGAATATCGCTCGAAAAAATGTATCGAAGTAAAGAGTGATTATGTTGAAAAATGAAGGAAAAATGTTTCCCAATTATTTTTAAGTCTCCTGCTAATTTGAAAAAATTGAACGAGGGACTACAATACGCAATTCGTGTGATTTGAAAAAAAATTGGATTTTCCTTGGCCACCTCGTTCACCAGATTTAACTGCGACAGACTTTAAATGGGGGTATTTGAAAGACAAGGTGTGTGTTAATAAACCAGAGACTATTAAACAGCTGAGGCAGAATATTCGAGATGAAATACAGAGCTTGCAGCCAGAAACATTACGTGGTGTAATGCAAAAGACGTTAAAAAGAACCCATGTCCGGTATCGAGCGAAATGGTGGACGTTTGCCTGATATCATATTTCATTCATAGTGCATTTAAATTTCCATAAAACGTGTTTAATATATGAAAACAAAATTAATTAAAACAAATGATTATTACAAGAATTATATGTGTTTAACGTTTGTGGGTCTTATTTATTAAATCTATTTTGTAACGAATTTTGCAACATTTTTGTATTTATAAAAGAGAAGGAAAGTAATTAAATTTAACAGTCAATCATTTCTATTCTCTTTAAATTTTATTGTGGAAATCATAATTTCTCCTTCATATGAGGAATATAAAGACAACAAATAATGTACATGAAAAAACTATAAAGAAAATTAATAACGATAGGCGTGAGTAACCTTAGAAGACATGTGCACGCAACATCACCTGTGCAGGAGCCACCTGCAGTGGCATCACACGGGATAATGAGTTGGCGGCACACGACCTATGGAAAAAAAAGGGAAACAGAAAGAAAACAAAAAACATGACGTGAAAATGTAATAAAAATAAACAACTGTTCGATTTAGTGAATATCCTGGCATGCTGTTGAACGATGACGAATATTATCCCCCGGTTTATCTACGTTTTTACGGTCCCATTCAATGTGAAATGGGCTTCATCGGACATGATA
>JAHXMU010000033.1:1610595-1626645 GCA_019455685.1 Philornis downsi | reverse complement strand
GGCGTTGCCAGATGGGTCCGTCGAATATGGGCAACCCTGTATGTACTCGTATATGAAATAGTAGATTTCGCTCGGTTCGGCAAATCCTGGAGAAGACCCTAAAAAAAACACATCGACACTTATCATCTTTTTATCGATTATAAAGCTGCCTTCGGCAGTTAGGTGCGACAAAATTTATATGAGGCCATGTCCGAATTTGAAATTCCCGAATCCGAGCTTAAACGTCTTTGCAGGATAACGCTGATTAATACGAAGTCTTCAGTGAAGATGGTCAGAGTGAGCTTTTTTACGCCAAACGAGGTTTTAGACAAGCCGACAGCCTATCGTGCGACTTCCCCAACACACTGTTGGAGATGATCATGAGGAAAGCTGCAGTTAACGCTGCTGGTACCACCTTTAACAAATGCCATACGAGGTGTGTTCAAAAAATAGGGTAAAGTTTTAAATTTCGCGGGCTACGTACATTCGACTTTCGATTATCATTTTTTTATGTTGGTACTTTCCTCTCTAAGATATGTTGATGGATTTATCCATATAGCCTGTTTAGTTTGTTTGTGAGAGGCATAAATAAGACAAGTGTTTTGCGCGTTCGGCGATTTTCTGCTATCGAAAAAAAATGGATCAAAGAAGTTGCATCAAATTTTGTGTAAAAAATGGAATTAAATGCTCAAAAACACTTGAAATGGTGACAGTGGCTAATGGTGAGAATACTCTGAGTCAAAACAAGGTTTACAAGCGGTACAAGCTTTTCACAGAAGGTTGAGAAGATGTGAATGACGACGCTCGCTCTGGACGCCCCAGCCACGCATCAGCCACCGATTAAAATGTTGAGAGTGAAGAAAATTGTTATGTAGAATCGTAGAATCACAATTAGAGAAGTTGCTGAGGTTGGCTCATGCCATGCTATCTTTTCGGAAATTTTGGGCATGAAGCGTGTGGCAGCGAAGTTCGTTCAAAAATTGCGTAATTTTGACCAAAAACAACGTCGCATGAGCATCGCTTAGGAATTGTTGAATGACGTAAACGATGTTCCAGATTTGCTTAAAAGGGTCGTAACTGGTGACGAATCATGGGTATATGGTTACGGCGTCGAAACCAAAGTCCAATCGTCTCAATGAAAGAGTCCAAGAGAGCCAAGACCAAAAAAAAGCATGGTCGATTACCATGACGTAGTGTATCAGGAGTTCTTACCACAAGGTTATACGGTAAATAAGAAGTATTGTCTTGCGTGAAGCAATACGGAAAAAACGCCCGGAATTGTGGAAAAAGAATTCATGGCTTTTGCATCATGATAATGCACCTGCTCACTCATCTTTGCTTGTGAGAGGTTATTTGGCCAAAAACAACACCGTTATCATGCCTCAGTCACCGTATTCACCAAATTTGGGCCCCCTGCAACTTCTTCCTGTTCCTGAAATTTAAGGGACCCTTAAAAGGACGGTGTTTTGCGACGATTAAGGAGATAAAAACCGAATCGCTGAGAAAGCTCAAGGACATTCAAAAAAGTGCATATCATAACTGCTTCGAGGATTGGAAAAAACGCTGACACAAGTGTATTATATTTAAGGGGGAGTACAGTAGAACTCCAATTATCCGAATCAATTGGGACCGGACCACATTCGGATAATCAAAAATTCGGATAATTGGATTTTTTGTGAAAAAAGGGGATTTTAAAGTAAAAGAGCTTATTTTTGGCATTGTATGCATTAGTAAAGTAAAAAGAAGTAAAAGTACATAAAAATAAAAGAATGTACATATGTACATAGCGGAACGAAAAACAAAAGCGATTCGGATAATCAGCGATTCGGTTGATCGGAGTTCGGATAATTGGAGTTCTACAATCAGCGATTCGGTTGATCGGAGTTCGGATAATTGGAGTTCTACTGTACTTTGAAGGCGATAAAATAGAAATTGATGAATAAATAAATATTTTTTGAGAAAAATTAAAATTCACCTTTTTTTTGAATACAAATCGTATATGATTCGGATATGTATGGATTTAAAATTATCTTTAGGAGTGAAATCTATTAAAATACTAATCTAACTTGAATTCAAAATTCGATTTTGCCCCAAAATATTACTTAATAAGACCAAGATAGTGCACGAAGTTGTTTTTCTTATTAATGTCGGTTGATATTTCTTTACTGAATGAATCAAATTTTCATTAATTTCTACCTAATAGGCAAGACTCAAGTATAAGAGGCTTAAACAAATCCTGATAATTTAATTAGGTTTTCTGTAACAACTAGATTTTAATACATTTTACAACCATTAAAGTATTTTTCTTCGTTTAAAATCAAAATTCGATTCTAATACCTTTGAAATAATAATATTTCTACGCAAACATTTTGATGTTTCAAGTTTCTGTTTGAATAACTTAACGACTTTTCGATTTCGTAAAAACATCTCCAAGCTATTTTACAGCAAAATAAAAAGGAATTTAGCCTACCTTTGAGCGCAATGTTTCGAGAAGTGGGATTCTGAGATTCTTTAATTCATTGGCAGATCCATTTTTTCAACGCCGAAGAATTTTTTTCGTAGTTACATCACTTGTTTGTAAGTTGGCTGCTACTGTAGTAATTTGTAGTAGAATTATTTTGGACTTTCTTCATACTGACATAGATTTCAATAATATATTGGGTTGTTCGGAAACTTCGATCGGTTAATTCGCTGACTCATCATGCGTCACTTCTCCTGACGAAAAGTTCCTTCAAACACTATTATAACTTCCCCCGTCTCTTCTCTAAACAGTTTACTATTGTTTACTTGTGCTCTCGTTCTAGTCGTGAGTAGTTATGAGCGAAAAAGAGCATTTTAAGCATATTTATGATGTATTATTTTCAAAAAGAAAGAAGGGAAGCGAGCGGAAAAAAATCTGTTTATGAAGAAAACAGACCAAATGAAAGAACTTGCCAGAAATTGTTTAAAAAGTTTTCTACGGGCGACTTCTCCGTAACGGACGCTTCCAAATCAGGACGAATCAGGAAAGAAATTGTTTCCCAGGAGGTGAGTGATTTAATTATTATTAATTCCCATGCAGCAGTTAGGGAAATAGTTAGGAAATAGTTTAACAACCGTAGAACGCGTAAAATAGTTAAATTTTAATATAAAAGTGGTGATTCAAACAAGGACTTTCAATTGAACAAAATCTCTTTTAGCGATGTAGCTCATTTCTCACCCGATAGTTACGTCAGCAAGCAAAATTGTTGTATATGGAGCTCGAAGAACCCAGAAGTGATTATGGAATAGCATTGCATTCGGAAAAAGTGACTGTGAGAAAGTCACTTTTTGTGCAGTCCACAGCTGCAACCAATCCAAAGGCGATCATTTAAATGACATTGGCAAGGTACAAAGATTGCAATGAAATAAAAGTTTCATCAATAGCATAGCTTTATGTGTGTTTTACTTAACTTTACTTTTGAAATCGAAAAGTGTATAACCTGGTATTTCATTTTATCTATGACATATTAACAGATAATGGAGGTTTGTTGCCTCATGGCGTTTTTCGTATCTTTGCTAATTAGATAAGAATGTACTTGGTGAACACTTCCAGTAGTCGAGTAATCGACAAGTCCAGTAAATGCTTCTCGAACTTTGATTTTCGCAATCGTCGTAAAGCTGTTGAATGAGTCTAAAAATAGAATACGTGTAAGCTCACTGAATGCGGATGTAATGGAATTTGTTTTCTTTTTTAAATGAAAAATTTGAATATTTGTTAAATTTTTGATGGGATTGGAGATTCACTTAAAAATCAACTCTAATTCTTACTCCGAATAGACAGCACTGCTAGAAATATAGCAAATCTAAATTTCGAGAATTAGATTTCTTTGACATGGTTGTCATACAAAAACCATATGATAGGGGGCCAATCTAATTCGCAGGATATATATTTGAGGTTAACATAAAATTAGCCTTAGTTATGAAAGTTATCAACCACGATTTTTTTTCGGTATTGCTGTTCTATAGTAAAATTGTCGCTTAATTGTGGTACATATTTTCTAAAACATGATGACTCAATATTTGGATGACTCATTGTCACAAAAATTAAATTTTACGTATTCATATATATATACATATATGTATATATGTATATGTATATATGAATATATAATCATAGCATAGTCATTGTAACCCCTTTGGCTATAAGAAATTCATATGTCTGTTCATACAGACATACATTCGTACATACCAGGTTACATTAATATAACTGCATTAAATGACAAAGACATAAATATCAAATTTGCTATCACCCACCCTCTTTTACTCTTCATTTTACTGAATCTCTGATCACAAAGTTTAATTTACTGTAAGAGATAAACATCTCCCTCGAAGACCTGTTGAATGTGTGGAAGTGTGGCGAGGTGTGGATCGAATAATGACGATGAGTATGACGGTGGTGGTGGTGGTGGTGGTAGTGGTGGCCGATGGTGCATAGATGGACTGATGAAGTGCTGCAGTGTTCAAGTTCATTGCACCAAGCCACACGCCCGATAGAACCGACAAAAACAACAATCCAAAGAAAGGACCGATCGCTCGCTTGTACTTTACCGGTAATCATTGAAATCAACCAACCAACCAACTAACTAACTACATACTCGTACATAGCTAAGAGTATGTAACGTATTGTACAACTAGCAACTAAGTTAAAGCGATGAACAGAACACGCCAGCAGCTACACGTACGAGTATGTAGTCGTACTAACTTTGCTCGCATTTTCCATTGAAAATGCCCAGTCGCTTTTTTATTAAATAAAACAGGCAAACGAAATAATTTCAACTTAGAAGGGGTATAAAACCCATATAGTAGATTCTACCTTCCCTCCTATATTCTATACACCTACATATAAAGAAGGTGATGATGATGATGATGACGATGACGTTTTGAAATATAAATTTTGCCGGGAAATGAATGGTGCTATACTATAAACAAACGACTTACATATAAAACAGCAACAAATGGGACAGCGACCGAGACTAGAGCACGAAACAAAGAACAGAACTTGCAGAAGAGTTACGTACTTACATACCTACCTACATATCTATAATATAACGTACTTTTATATATTTTGTACATATGTTTCATGTGTGTACATACGAGCGATGTACTATATTTCATTCGAGAACGGTTGGCTGCCCGGTTAAATATATGAATGAGTGACGTAAGCTGCTGCCTGTTCTGAAAATTAGCAAAACAAAAAAAAAAAAAAAAAACAAAAATTAAGCGCGGCAAAACTAATGGTTTAAAATTAACCACCGTAAAGGCCAAAGACAAAGATCGCCCCAACACTTATTTAGTTTTATTACAGAGATGATAAACGTAGGTGGCCGCAAGGTACCAAATGATGATGATGTTGGTACCTGTTCCATTACTCAGCAATGATGAGTCGAATATAGACTTTTCTGAGAACATTTTTGAGCGCAGTAGTCCTTCAATTACGTAGGTTCATTGAATGAATGACGAGATCAATATCGTTTTAAATGTTGCTGAATTTAAACGCGATCGTGCAACTACTTTTTAAGCGCAATAAAACTAATGGTTCAAAATCAACCGCCGTAAAGGCTAAGGCTTAGAATCCCAACATTTACATTATTTTATTTCCGAGTAGATAAACCTAAAAGTTCGCAAGGTATTATATATATATAAATTGAACGTTTTTCATTACGTTATATAAATATATATAACGTTATTTATATATTTATTTTTTATATATTTATTTCGTTTAGACCAAATTTTGGAACATTTCGGGAGATATTGCATGACTATTTAAACATAAAGATGATAGAAAACTACGATTTTTAGTGAAAGGTTTGCCATTTACGAATATCGATCGTTTAATAGCCGAAGAACGCGGTATGCGAAAATAACAGTGACTTTTTCCCAATGCAATGACTTTTCCACAATAATCACTTCTGGGTTCCGCGAGTTCCATATGCAACAATTTTGCTTATTGACGTAACCACCGAGTGAGAAATGAACTTCATCGCTGAAGAAAATTTTGTTCGATTCAAAGCCTTCGTTTGAATTACCATTTTTGTAGAAAGTTTTACCTATTTTTAAGCGTTCTTCGGTTATTAAACGATCCACATTCGTAAATGGCAAACATTTCACTAAATAAATAATACTTTAGAGCTTCAGGTATTTAACAGCTGGCAGCCTTGCCTTCATTCGGTTCGATGAAGATTCGGAATGCGAGTACTTCGTTCTTGAAGAAGATATAGTTCGATTTAGTTCAAATGTGTCTTTAAAGGCAAGGCAATGGAAATGTTATGTTATGATGAAGTTTCGTGAAGTTTCATATTAGAAGCTGTATCTGTCATGTCGTTTTGGGGTAGCATTACAGTCTCCAGACTGTAGTAATATTATACATTTACATTATATTGGATTATGGTAACACGAATGAATTCCGAAGGTAAGAATTCCTTATTACGGATCTATGCACAAGTTGGGTGCCGCGTTTGTTCACAATTGGTTATCAGCATGATGATGTTAAAGAGCACTTCGAAGTAGTTTTAGCTCTAACTTATGTTTTTAGAACAAAAAAAGGTTACACTATTCCACACCACTTCTTCAAGAACTTCAATTATTTTCCACGATTTGTACTGCGATACCTTCTATGTTCAAAAGGCACTAAAGAATTCCCAACAGTATCATCCCCCGTTGCCACTTTCTGCTGTAAGCGAAATGCTATTGTATGATGTACTATTTTCATCAACCACCAAAAACAAAAACTAAGAATGTTATTCGAAATGTTATTCCACTGTTCATCATGTGACTAAGAACAAGTAGTAGTTGCAATAGTTGTACTCAGCAGAATGCTTATGCTTGCGGCCACGACAAGGAGTGCAATCTTTCTTTAGCTCGCAAACAGCTGGAGGCTTTGGCGTTATAGCGCAAAATTGTATTCATCATTAGTCGAGACATAAACTACTGCCAACTAATGATGAATTCATTGTTCGATGCAGTTTTTTGGCAACATTTCGATACAATACGATTGTAGTGAATGAAGTTATCAATGCATAAAAATCAATTCAGGTCTTCCACACCAGGAGTCCAATCAGTGTTGCAGTAAACCTTCACAGAGAGAGACAGAGGGAGAGAGAGAAAGAATGAAACAGCTTGACCTGAAATAATTACGAAAGAGATTTTTTAATTATGTGCTCGATAACCGAACAATGAATGGAACAACATTAACATTTTGTATCGGAATTTCAATTAATGTTGACATTTTATGGATTTGACGAGTATACAAAATAGGGAAAACAATCGCACACAATAGATTCAAAAAAGGACAAAGGCTGTTGAATTGTAAACACTTTTAGTTCTCATTTAAAGCACTTTCCTTATGGATGTGAACATTGTTGGGCTATTCATGGCATAATGAGCATGCTGTTATTATATTCCATGCTCTTTTTACCACCTTGATGATGGTTTTAATGTAACGAATTTCCATGGATTTGGCTACGCTTGTTAGTTAATATGTGAAATATTAGATCAATGAAAGACATTTCTATGCCGAAAAAGTCTTACACTTGCAAAGCTCATGTATGTGGGTAAAAAATGCTGTTCTTTTTATAACTTCACCGGAAGGAATGAAAGTATGTAAAAGGTGTCCCAACAAGAACGCAAGATTTAAATGACTGATGCAGCAATTGAATTGTTTCTCTGGCTGTATGACATGTGGCACCGTCTTGTTGAAACCACATGCCCTCCACATTTATTTCTTCTATTCTAGGCACGAAAAAACTGGTTATCATTTCACGATACCGAACACCATTGACTGTGGACGCTTCACATGCCTCATTTTTATAAAAAACGGTCCAATGAATCCTCCAGCAAAAATCCACACCACGCAGTGACAAGTTGAGGATACATTTGCTTCTCGTGAATCACTCGAGGATGTTCCTCTCCCCAAATACGACAATTCTGTCTATTAACGAAGCCGTCAAGATGGAAATGGGCCTCGTCTGTAAAGATGATTTTATCGGCAAAATCAGCATTTTCATGTTGTCTCCCAAACACCCAATTAACGAACTCCCTTCGCTGTCCACGGTCAGCTGGCTTCAGTTCCTGAGTCAATTGAACTTTGTATGCATGAAGATGCAAATCTTTCGTCAAAATTCGCTGCATAGTGGATTTGGAGACACCAATTTGCTGAGCTCGGTGTCGAATTGAAGTGGATGGAGTTTGAGCGACATCATCACGTACAGCTGCGACATTTCCAGTCGGTCGTTGTTGTCTTTACATCACTAACAGACCCAGTTTTGGCAAATTTATCCATTAATCTCTTTACAGTTGACTCTTTTGAAGCATTATTGTGACCCCAAATTGATCGCAATTTGCGAACTGTAGCCGTAAAACTTTCACTATTTTGATAAAACAATTTCACAATGAGAATGCGTTGTTCATTCGTGTACTAACCTCGTATCTTCTACTAACAAACAATAACAATTGTTCAAATGTCAAACAATGACACTTCGAATGGCGCCAAATTTAAATCTTGCGTTCTTGTTGGGACACCCTTTATATGTCACTTGGAATCAGTGTTGGCGATTTAGCTTTGTTTCCACTCGTTTAGCGAGCAAAATTTGAATTTAGATTTGTTTTCTGTTCTTTTTTTTTTCATAAATATTTTCGATTGCTTTTGTTTTTTTTTCGCTAAACAAGTTATTGCAACTTATTTTAGCATATAGAGAGACTAAAATGATTCACACATATTTTCTGCCACAAATAACTATAGTAACACTCAAGTTAATGGAAATCGAGCTAAGAACGACAAGTTCTTGCAGCGACGAAAAAATTTTTCTACGAATGGATTAAAGCATACAAATATGTTGATACAGAATACTAGTTTTAAAGTTGAGGCCACCGTTAGGAGCGGAAGTAGGTCAAAATTGCACACAATGTCATGACATTTTTCATAAGCATTTTGAGGAAAAATTAGATTTTGAATTCTGTTGAGATTCTTTTTTTCTGCTTTATTTGTTTTATTGGATCGCTCACGTAGTGAGCCTAACAATAAGTAGTTGAATCTTAGATCTAGTTGTCGACGAGTATGTATCTTGTTCCTTTCCTAATTTTGTAGTTATTCGTTCATTGCTTTTGTTTTTTAAACCTATTAAAAATCGATCACCCCACTAATCAATAGATTATTCATAACACAAAATATTATATGCGCAAATCTTTTCAAATAAGAGTAGCCAGGTCATTTAACAAATTTTCAAACATATTAAAAATTTTTTCTTCATCCCAAAACACAAAAAGAGACTTATTACGTATTTTCTTTGATATGGCCGTCAGATAGTTTGCTGTCCATTTTTTTTCCATTCTGAACGGGGAAATGATTATCGCTAAACTTATTTTTTTTTTTTTGGGCCACTGCTCAGGGTACAGTGATTTTTTAAGATTTAAGTTTTTCAGGTTGGCGGCTCTTATTGGTAATGACGTCCAAACGTCATCTGTCAAAGTGAAAAGTGACAGTATACTCTGCCATTATATCATGGAAAGACTAACAAACGAGCAACGATTGCAAATCGTTGAAATTTATTATCAAAATTCGTGCTCTGTGATACGATCATTTTATGGTCGTCATAATCGATCTGCTTAATCAACAATTCGTGCTGTTATCTCCAAATTTTGCACCAAATTTACTTTGTTGGACATAAAACCATTGACTCGCATGCGTAGAGTGCGTACCGAAGAAAATGTTGCAGCCGTAGCGACCAGTGTTAATGACGATCGTGCAATGTCATTTCGTCGCCGTTCTCAGCGATTGGGCATGTGTTACTCAACCACAAGGAAAATTTTACACGTCGATTTGGGTTTGAAAGCCTATAAAATTCAACTCACGCAAGAATTGAAGCCGAATGACCTACCACAACGTCTAATTTTTGGTGAATGGGCCTTACAAAAGCTCAATGAAAATCCGCTGTTTTTTCGAAAAATTATATTCAGCGATGAGGCTCATTTCTTGCTGAACGGATACGTAAACAAGGAAAATTGTCGCATCTGGACTGATGAACAGCCACATGCCATACATGAATTATCGATGCATCCTGAAAAAACGACAGTCTGGTGTGGTTTATGGACTGGTGGCATCATCGGTCCATTTTTCTTCAAAGACGGCCGTGGAAGAAACGTTACCGTCAACGGCGAACGATATCGGGCCATGATACGCGGTTTTTTTTTTTGTCGCCATTTGGCTGAATTGAACTTAGTTGACATGAGGTTTCATCAGGACGGTGCAACATGCCGCACTGCTCGTAAAACAATGGATAAGTTGAGGGATGAATTTGCTGAGCAGCTTATCTCTCGATTTGGCCCTGTGAGTTGGCCCCCAAGATCTTGCGATTTAACGCCTCTTGGTTATTTCTTGTGGGGTTATATCAAGTCGTTAGTCTATGTGGATAAGCCGAACACTATTGAAGCCTTACAGGATAACATAACACGCTTTATTCGTGGAATACAGGCCGAGATGCTCGAAAAAGTGACGAAAAATTGGACTTTCCGAATGGACATTTTGAGACGGAACCGCGGACAGCATTTACATGAAATTATTTTTAAAAATAGAATGGCAAAAACCAATTTATCGATTCCAATAAACAATTTTAATATATGATGCAAATTTTAGTGTTTTATTCAATTAAAAAAAAAAACTATGATTAAAAAATCACCCTTCATATCAATTACTTAGTTAATTATATCTTAAAAAAAGTACCTGGAGTTATTAATTTTTACCATTTAATCTGTTATTAAATTTTTCGTTGTATTATGGAGTAGCTGTAAATTCCAATTAAAGTTATAATTTCGTATTTTAGGACGAAAAACATACAGAGTGAAAAATTCCAATAAGTGAAGTAGACTGTCATATTAAACCATATTTTTCTGCTATTAAGATACACAACATTTTTGTAGCATTAGTATTGTAAAATTGTATAACATATTTGTTGTTGAATTAAAATATGATATGATATGATGATATGAATATGTTGTAATATTGTAATTTAATCAAATCGGTCTTAAGGCTTAAATTAAATTAAATTAAATTAGTTGATTGGATAATTTTTAGTTAATTACTGAGCTATGAAGAAAAGGTAGCAGGAATAAATTGGAAAATACAGTGTGGCACACCAATTGTGCTACAACAAAAAGTTTCAATAACTTTCTTTCTTTAATCATGCTCTTTCCATGCTCCATGTTCTTATGCGCATATGCGACCTCTTGGGGGCCGGCCGAAAGTGGAGTTTCTGGATATTAATTTGTTCGGTAATTTTCGTTGAAGCTTCGCCATAGCAGGTCTGGCTATGTGTGCAGTTGCAAATCGATACGTCTTCGGCGCAGTTCTGGGTAAAAAAAAAATCCTTCAACGTCTTTAAATAATGGTCTGCATTGACATTGTGTTTGTAGCACAATTCGTGCGCCAATCTGTATTTGAAATTTTTCATATGAAATTTGTACATCTTTTTCCGCCATAGGCTGCAGAGCTGCTTTTTGCGAATCTAAGTTTTTAATTTAAATACTGCAACTAATAGGCCCCAGGAGCTGTTACCAGAATGATTCTGTTACGAAAGAATGGCAGGCATTGCCATTTGAAAACAAAAGAAAAACGTCAATGGGTCTGAATGAAGTAATATGGATAATCGAAAAATTTCGCTGTTTTAGGAATGAATTTTTTATTATTAATTTGAATAAAATATGTTTGTCGAAATAATATGTATCTAAATAAATGCGTTTTTTGCATTTATTTATCACCTTACTCCCCCGCCAATTAGGTTCACTCACTAATATTCACTAGCCAAGAATAACGAAAATCATTTGACCAGATCAACAAAAGCACAAATTTTTACTTCTGGCCTACCTGTAACCATTGCTGCTCTTTCTTAAATTCTACTCTAGCTACGGTCCTGGAGATGATTCTTGTCTATGCCTGAGAAATAACAATACATGTGATCATTTTTACATTCAATCCAATGTACGAGGATGATCCCAAAACAAGCCGACATGACATACAGATGGTGCCAGTAGTTTGAAACAAATATTTTGGTGAAAAAAGACAACCTTACAAAACATTTGTTTTAAATTTCAAAGGCTTCTAGTTGTTCAGTCAAGTCGTTTTTGTCTATGTCTGAGAAGTAACAATACATGTGATCATATTTACATTTAAGCCAGTATACCAGGGCTGTCCCAAAACTAGCCGACATGACATACAGATGGTGCCAGTAGTTTGAAAAAGAATTATTTTGCTGAAAAGAGGCAACCGTACAAAACATATGTTTTAAGTTTCAAGGCGTTAAGATGTTTAGTATAGTATAAAATTGGTCTCGGTTATGTAATTCAATATTTCCATTTAAAAGGTTTCTATCCTTTGTTTACAACTGTAAACTATTGGGTAGCTGAGTTCAAACGAGGCCGTACGAGCTGCCAGAAGGAACACCGTAGTGGTCGATCAATTGAGATGTTGACGCCAGACATCGTTAAGAAAATCCACAAAATCGTATTGGATGATCGTAGGCTGAAGGTGCATGAACTAGCTGAAATAATAGACACTTCAAAAAGTGTTATATGTCGTATATTGACCGAAGATGTGAAGACGAGAAAGCTGTGCGTAAGATGAATGCCGCGCCTGCTTTCAATAGAAGATGTTTCAGTAGTGTGTTTAGCAATGCTTCATCGCAAGAAAGGCGAATTTTTACGTCGATTTATAGCCATGGATCCGATATGGGTCCACCATTTCGCACCTGAGACAAAGGAACAGTAACACCATTGCACTAGAATGGGAGAATCGTGTCCAAAGAGAGCAAGTCGATTTCATCTGTAGACAAGGTCATGACGTCAGTTTTTTTTGGATGCGCATAAGATTACTTTTATTGGTTATCTTCAGAAAGCAAAAAGATCAACGGAGAATTTTTTGCCATTTTATTACAGCATTTAAGTGATGAAATTATTGAAAAAGCCTGCATTTGGTAAAGAAGAAGAAAATCTTATTTCATCAAGGCAATGCTTCAGTTCACACATCCACTATTGCCATGACCAAAATTTAATGAATTAAAGTTCGAATTGCTTCATCACGCATCTTATTTTTCAGATTTAGCTACGTCGAACTATTTGAAAAAAATGGCTCGGTGGTGAAAGATTTGCCAACAATGAAGAAGTGGAGCCTGCCGTTGATGGATATTTCAAGGAGTGTGGCAGTTTTTACTATAAACAGGGCTGAGAAGCTATTGAATATCGCTGGAAAAAATGTATCGAGCTAAAAGGAGGTTATCTTGAAAAATAAAGAAAAACATTTCCAACTTTTTTGTGTCTTCTTTGTTAGGTCGACTAGTTTTGCGAACGCCCTCGTACTTTAGGTCAAATAAACGCGCCTTTCTTCAACCGCGATGATGATGATCGTTCTTTTTTTTTATCGTTATTTCATATGAACTTTGGAATTTGACTTCATCCCTTATGCGCGGCGTTGCGACGAAACTGACGTTCCAACATACATAATTAGTAAGTAAGGTCATGCTTAAAACTGTTTTCAAGAAATTCATGTGATAAAGTGGCATTTCTTAACACGAAAGACTTATTTTGTTTATGTCCACTGGAAAGAAACAAATAACAGGGGGGGGGGGAGGTGCACGTTGCACGAGACGACTTCACCTGTCAACTCCGTCTCAGACACGCGGTCGATGAAAGAAGAAGGGTCAGTGCCAATATAATTTGGCGGCAACGAAGTCAAGTGCTTTTAGCTTACAATTCTGCTACCAAAGTTGACACAACAAATAATATTAAGGGAGTTTCTGTTGTTCGATAGTTTTTTGTTTTTGTTGACTATAATTATATGTAACATATATAAAAAGAGAAAACAAATTATAGTCATACAATGTCATTGAAATTTCATTATTTCAAACAAATAATAGAAACTACCAAGCAATGGTAATCACATTTTTTTAATTACTGCTCTATCAATCAATTGTCATGAAATTGCATCAATTATTGCAAATGTTTTGTAATCATTTGTTCAAAAAAATATTTGTTTCCACAAAATGTTATTTTTGTAAGACATTGATTATGAAATTTCCTTCATCGCATTGGACTGCAGTAACAAGGCTATATACTGTTCGACTTTATCATTCCAGATTGGAAGAATAGCAGACAGATGCTTCCCTGCACAATACTGGGGAAAAAGTCGGTTTTTAGATCCTCTTCTACATTGAAGAAATTTGCATTAAAAAATTATTCCACACCACTGAATAAATGGAAAGCAGTTGCTAGATTAGGATTATAAGATGGACGTGTCATCTTCCATTCAAGCAAGCTTTTGCGATTCATCAATTCAATGTCTCTCTCAACTAGCTTCATAAATTGTTAACAATCAGTGTTGCCAATTTAGCTTTTTTCCCCGCTAAATGTTCCTTTCTTTCAATCTATGTAGCGAGTGAAATTTAGATTTAGCCTTTTTCCCGTTCTTTGTTACAAATATTTTAGATTATTTTTGATCCTTTTTCGCTTCGTATGTTATTGGAACTTATTACAGCGTCTAGAAGGCCTGAAATAATTCGTATTTTCTACTAAAAATGAATACAGTTAGTCGAGTTAATGGCAATCAATGTGACAAAAACAAGTCCTTGAGGCGATGAATGAATGGTTCTACGAGTGGTTTAAAGAATCTCAAAGTTCTAGAAAAGCATACAGTTTCCTGATGCAGAATATTGCAAGGGCAAGGAAATATTGCAAACCAAGCTGACCTAACAAAGAAGACACAAAAAAGTTGAATGAAATTTTCTTTATTTTTTAACATAATCACGCTTCACCTCGTTACACTTTTTTTTACTGATATTCAATAGCTTCTATGCCCTGTTTTTAGTAAAAACCGTCAAACTCTTTAAAATAGACATCAACCGCAGACTCCAGCTCTTCATTGTTGACAATTCTTTTGCCATCGAGCCATTTTTTTCAAGTTTGGATGTAGAAAATAGTTCGAGTTAGCAAAATCTAAATCGAATAAGATGTGTGGTGAAACAATTCGAATTTTAATTCATTAATTCTGGTCGTCTTAATAGTGGATGTGTGAACTGGAGCATTATCTTCATAAAGCAACACTTTCTTTTTCGCCAAATTCGGCCTTTTTCCATAATTCCGTCACCTAAACGCTGCAGTAAAATAGCATAATAGCAGCGTTTAGGTGACGTTTAGCTGAAGATAACCAATAAAAGTAATCTTCTTGCGCATCCCAAAAAACAGATGCCATGACTTTGCCTGCAGATGCAGCCGTCGTCACCTTCTTGGGATACGATTATCCCATGCTAGTCCAGTGCTTTGGCTGTTCCTTTGTCTCAGGTGTGAAGTGGTGGACCCATGCCTCATCCATGGTTATAAATTGATGCAAAAATTCGACTTTCGACTGAGTTTTCTCTATTGAAAGCAAGCGCGGCACCCATCTTGCGCACAGCTTTTTCGTCTTCAAATCTTTGGTCAATACACGATGTATAGGACTTTTTGCAATACCTATCATTTCAGCTAGCTTACGCACCTTCAGACGACAATCATCCAATACCATTGTGGATTTTCTTAACCGTGTCTGCTGTGGACATCTCAATTGGTCGACCATTACGGTGTTTGTCTTACTCAATACCCAATATTTTACAATCGAAAACGAAGGAGCAAACTCCCCAGAGTAGAATTTGACTCGGCTTTAATATTGGTTGGAGTGAGACTTTTCAAATGAAAGTATTGAATTACACAACGGTGATTAATTTTTTTCCGTGTTTACAAATTCATTGAGATCATTTACTGTTGATGGGTCAAATAAAAATACTAAACAACCAAGCGCCTTGGAATTTAACTATAGGTTTTATAAAATTGTCACTTTTCACCAAAATAATTTTTCCAAACTACTGGCAACATCTACATGTCAGGTCGGCTAGCTTTGGGAGCGCCCTCGCATTTTTAAAATTGAGTTCAACGTTGGGAGCAGAAGTAGGCCAAAATTTCACACAACGTCATAGCATTTTTCATAAGTACTGGGTTGCCCATATTCGACGGACCCATGTTTTTTTTAAAAAAAAATCA
>JAHXMU010000033.1:1535768-1605595 GCA_019455685.1 Philornis downsi | reverse complement strand
ATTAAATGAATAAGATTGCCAACCGCCAAATTTTTATTTTTTCTTTGTTTTTTTTAAAAAACATGGGTCCGTCGAATATGGGCAACCCTGTAGATATTCATCATATTTTACATAAATTTATTATAATTTAATGTATTACGTTAATTAGTTTTAGACATGTGTCGGTAAGCTAATAAGCTCAATCTACTTTTTAAACTTTAATTTTCACTGTATAGTCCGATATAAATTTGATACATGTTTGAGAAATGTATCGGAAAATGCTATTTTAGAATTACAAAATCGTTTTACATAAATACTATTGAATGGTTGTCAAATTGCAAGTACTTGTAACGAAATGTTTCATTAATTTGTTAAAAACACAAATATTTCAAAAACAAATAATTTTGAAATGTAGCGCTCTGTTCAAAATGAACATTTCAGATAGTGGTAATCAAAATACAAATCTTTATGCAGGGTGGCGCATCAATTGAGTTGCAATAGAAAATTCAAATAACTTTTTTTTTTTAACAAAGTATTTCATCTTTTTATTATATAGAAAATGCAGTTTTATTTCATATAACTAATTAGTTTTGAAGATGATAAGCCGTAAATGATTTCCATGCAACACCTGATCAGAAAATCGTTCATTGCGGCCTGAAGGACTAAAGTTGCGATCGCCTCAATTAATGTTTTAATAGACAGCATTAATTCAGTCAAATTCCTTGGTTTCATTTTGTACACCTCTTGCTTGACAGTGGTGCAATTAGGTCAGGTAACCTTAGAGGCCAGCGGAAAGTGGAGTTTTTTGAATATTAATTTGTTTGGGAACTAATGGAGCTTCGCCATAACCGGTCTGGCTATGTGTGCAGTTGCTCCATCTGGCTGGAACCAAATGCTGTTGAAATGGCTACGTCTTCGGCGTAGTTCTGGGTAAAAAACTCCTTTAACATCTTTAAATAACGGTCCCCATGGACAGTTGATATTGTGCTTGTAACACTATTCGTGCGCCACCCTGTACTTTGATCCATTCAGACAAAAATGAACCTTTAAGAATCCTATTTCTATGTTTGACCTAAGCCGAATGTGGCATTTTCCAAAATGTTCAAAAAGCTATAACTTGATTGTATAGAATTTTTTTAACCCAAGATTATTATAAACACGACGGAAACCACTAAGTTTTGCTTTCTAAAAGTCACAACAGCATTAAGAAGAATTTGTTCCAATTTAAATATAAGTAAATTTATTGGTTCGCGAGAAACACGTTCCTGCGCCAGCCTGAATAACATCCCGTAACTTCGTGTATTTTCTTGTATGTTGGCGACCAGCAATTATTGCTGTACCCCCTTAAAACGATCGGATAAAAATACAAGAAAATGGTAATGAAAATGATGATAATGGAAATGATAATAATGAAAATGATGATATTTGTTATACAAAATTTAGACCCACTCATGCTGTATTTGGTTTCTACCAAATATTGTATTCATTTCTATCAAATACAGTATGAATAAATCACACTTTAGTACCCTATTAGATGATCTGATTTTGATCAAATTTTGGAAAAATAATTAGTTTATTATTTCCACTCCAGTGTAAAATTTTGATGAAATGTAACAAATATTTCTTGTGGCTCCCATATTTCTTGGATCTCGCCATATAATCGCACTGCAACAGAGTATTAGATGGCTCGATCTTGATCAAATTTTACACCGCTTAATGCACTTGTAATCTTCCCTTAAGGCTGGTACTATGCTGACTTTTGACGGTGAAACTCCATGTGAAAAAATGATATTTGAAATAACATTTTTCCACTCAACGGTATTATGGTTTTTTTTTACGGGGAAAACTTTCTTAAGTGGCAAACTCAACATTTTTTTTTTTTTTGATTTGCAACACTGACAACAAAATAATGCAAATTTGTATATCGCAATATCTTCGATAATACAGGGAAGGTATACTACTTTGTTTTTTATAATATTTCATTAAAAGAAAGAGAATGGATTTAATATTAATAAATGTTTTATTTAATGTCGACAATTATGTATGGAATACAATATCAGATAAATGTCCACCTCTGTTAGCCTCACAAATGTGAGCTTTCTTAAGCACATTTTTCATTACATTTTTCACACATTTCACGCGGTATTTCATTAATTTCATCACGAATATTTTGTTTGGGTTGCTTAAGCGTTTCTGTTTTTTTTTTTTTTTTTTGCATAAACCTTGCTTTTCAGATATCCCCACAAATAGATATCCGGAGCAGTCAAATCAAGCGACCGTAGAGGCCGATCAACATCACCATTTCTTGAAATAACTTGTTGTGGAAGGAGTTCTCGCAGTAATTCCATTGTAATCCTGGTGGTATGCGATGTGGCACCCTTTTGTTAATATCACATGTTAGTCAAGCCCAAAGCATGCAGTTGTGGCGTTAAAAAATGTTCAATCATATCACGATATCGCTCCCAATCGACAGTTACCGTTACGCCGTTTTCAGTTTCAAAGAAGTAAGGTCCAATGATTCCTCCTGACCAATTTGTACACCAGACTATCATTTTTAATGGATGCAAAGGTGACTGATGAATAATTTGAGGGTTTTCCATTGCCCAGAACCCACTATTCTGTTTATTCACATATCCACACATAATTGTATTCCACACATAATTGCCGACATTAAATAAAACGTTTATCAATATAAGATCTATTCTGTTTCATTTAATCTAAAATTACAAAGTACTATACCTTCCCGACGGACACCCTGTATGTGGTGCAACATTATTGGCTAAACAATTAATTGTTCTATTCGAACAATTTTCAGTGAAATTTATTATTAAAATTTGTTTGAAAAATATCGGGAAATTCAAATGTATTGGATTCCCTAGCAGTGTGCATAATGAATGATACAAATCCAGTTAGTTTTACGGCTCTCATTCCGAAACCTTCGCTAATGTATGTTTACTTTTGTACAAAGGTGTATGACGGCAGGTATATTCTGTATGTCCATACATACATGCAATTATGTACATACAAATGTACTTACATGAAATATATTTTGAAGTGTGCCTTTTTTTAAATCACCATCCACAATGGCAACATATTTCAAAGAGCTATAATTATATACTAGTATATGTTTGTACAAAAGTATATGTATGGATATTCATACGTTACTTTTGTCTTTCTGTGTTTGTTTTGTACATCCATGTCCGTGTGTAGATAGATATGTGGTCATAATTACAATTGGTTGTGTGTTTCACTTGTATGTGTGTGTGTTTGTGGTTTAAAGGTAAATTACTGTCAGTGACTGGGTTTATTGTTGCTTTTGACTTGATTTGTTTGTAGCTGGAGAGATTGGAATGAATTGTTATGGAGTGGGGTAGATGGCAGCACTCATCATCTTTTACTACCAGTATTTAATTATTTAATGCGTTCCTCCCCTGGCCCGCTCTATCACTCCATGGCCGTTCCTCAGAGCTGTTGATTCATCCATTTGGGATGGCCATGATTTTGTCAAATTTTCAACTGTTGCTTGTTTAATTTTGTTCTCTGTTCAGACTTTTAATGCGCACTATTTTTATTTTGGGGACGAAATAAAATATTTGCATTTTACAAAGTGGAATGCGAGTGACCCTCAATAAATGTATAGTGTTCGTTTGCATTTATCTTTATCCACTTTATCTTAATCACTCCAATATTGGAACTCTAATTGCGGCATTTGCAGCTTTATCTGAGTCGTTTAGACGACGATTTTCATTGTTAAAATTGAAGTGATGATAAGACGATGACTGGTTTACAACGTCATTTCATTGCGGAACGTTGGTGAGATAGACTGCTAAGTGATTTAGCAGTATGTTTTTTTATTCTCTACATTCGGTTCTAACTTCCTGAAAAAGAACTGCATCCATGGAAGCAGAAATTCATCGCAATTTTTGAAGCAAAGTGGTAAAAATGTGCGGAATCACTAATTAATTTAACACAGGCTTGTCGTAGCAAAGAAGCGGCTTTTATGATGTGTCTTCCCAAATTGGCATGAAAATTATTATAGCAATGAAATAGCTATCAAATTGGTGCAATTTTTCATTTGACCAAAGAAATTGTGTTTTTGGGATCAGAGTTATCAGTCCAAAATTAGACCTCTAAACAGTGTTTCCATCAAATGCGACTATATGGCAATTGAATCGAAAGAAATTAACAGTATTTAAATGTAATTTAATTTAATAAGAACTACGGAGTTTGTTAAGATTTGGAAGCGGTAAAAAATGCTTTTTTGGAAATAATAAATATTGGAAGTGATGAAATTGTTATTCTTTTTGAATCATTCCATTAATTTTGAATCATTTTTGCTGGACTAGACAGGCTGTAAAGCCTCATGTTATAAGTCAGAATTCAGTAGATTTGGCAGGACTCGAAATTGAAGGGAGAGTAATTTTTCACGCAATTCCAACTCTTGGTGGCAAATTACCAAAATTACAATAATTTTTAATACCTATGTTCTTTATTAACATACGTAACTTTTTCTTTTTATTATTCTGAAAATAAATTGAAACAAGAACATTAGAAATTTGGTGTAAAGTTACCATATTCTTTTCACGAACAAAAAACTCTATGACACATTCTTTTCTGGTGAAAAAGTTTAGCTGAATTACCACTTTTTTTCTTAATTGATTTCCAACACTGACATCGATACAACTTGTGTTTTTACATCATAATATATTCGATAATACTGGCATATCCATTTAGCTGTTTCAAAACCGCCGGTCTGGCAAGGTTGTCAGCTGTTAAATACCTGCCATCTGAAGTGTTATTTATTTAGTGAAAAGTTTGCCATTTACAAATATGGATCGTTTAACAACCCTAGAACGAATAACAGTTAAAACTTACTACGAAAGTGATGATTCACATGTGGTCACTTTTCGCGCATTGCAGAGTGATTGTGGTTGTCATAATCGGCCTACTGTGCAAGGTATTGGCAATTGGCCGCCAAGGACATGCGATTTGAGACCGATTTGAAACTTGTTTTGTGGGGCTATGCCAAAAACCGTACTTATGCGAATATTCCCTACACGTTGGAGCATTTAAAAACCAACATTCGCCTAGTTATCGGCGGGATATCACCTGAAATGTGCGAAATAGTGATGGAAAACTGGCTCAAAAGGACCCACTGCTGCAATCAATCCAGAGACGCATATTTAAATGACAATGTATTTCGTACAAATGGCAAGGTCCAAACATTATAATGAAATAAAAGCTAAATCGAAATCATAGCTTTATGTGTGTTTTAATTTAACTTTGCTTTTGAAATCGAAAAATGAGTAACCCGGTCTATTTATAGATCAATTCGATTGAAGAATTCATAGGAATTACACAAAGATGTAATCTTTATACAGTCAACAGCATGTCGTCAAATCCAATTACCTTTGGATACAATTTTAAACATTATTATTTACTTCTAGAGTATTTGTGCTGATAAAATAGTCTTTTTTTTGGCCAAAGATTGTGTGGTTCCTTTTGTAAAGCGGATATTTTTTTTATTAACAGATTATATATAAGATATTTAGATTTGAAAGTAAAGTACTTTTTAAATTTATATTCAACAGGGCAGTGTTTGACTCGACAAGTTGAAACTTTTTGTGTTAAGTATGAATTTTGAGTGATTTTACTTACGAGAAGGAAATGTAAAAGAAGGAAATGTGAAGAAATGTTAAAATTTGTGCAAAACTGTTGGGCATTTCTATGATTCTAATTATAAATTTTATTGTTGAATGCATTTACTACGAAGCACATGTGCACCAAGAAGTAGTGAAAAGGACTAGTTTACTTAGCACAGCAAATGCGAGAACGGTCCCAAAACTGGCCGACCTCACAAAGAAGACCGAAAAAAGTTGAGAAAAGTTGTCTTTATTTTTCAACATAATCTACTTTTAGCTCGATACGCTTTTTCCAGTAATATTCAATAGCTTCTATACCCGGTTTATAGTAGGAACTGTCAAACTCTTCAAAATAGCCAACAAATAGAAATAGCAAATAGTCCAAGGAAGCTAAATCTGGTGAATAATTCATTAATTTTGGCCATCGCAATAGTGGATGTGTGAACTGGAGCATTGTCTTCATAAAACAACACTTTCTTTTTCGCCAAATGCGGCATTTTTTCTTTAATTTCGTCGCCTAAACGCTGGAATAAAATAGCAGTTGATGATTTTTCCTTTCTGAACATAATCAATAAAAATAATCCCATGTGGAACTCAAAAAAGGGAAGCCATGACCTTGCTTGCAGATGGAATCGTCTCCGTCCTCTTTGGACATGATTCTCCCATTCCAGTTCACTGCTTTGACTGTTCCTTTGTTTGTGAAGTGGTGGATCCATTCATAGTTATAAATCGACGCAAAAATTCGGTTTTATTGTGGTGAAACATCGCCGAACACTCTACTGACACATCTTTACGACACTGTTGTTGGTCTATTGAAAGCAAGCGCGGCACCCATCTTGCGCACAACTTTCTCGCCTTCAAATCTTCGGTCACTATATGATGTATAGAACTTCTTGAAATGCCTATCATTTCAGCTAATCACGCAGCTTCAGCCGTCAATCATCCAATACCATTTTGGGGATTTTCTTAACCGTGTCTAGCGTGAACACTTCAACTGGGTGACCACTACGGTGTTTGTCTTGGCCTCGTTCAAACTCTGCTATCCAATATTTTACAGTCGTAAACGAAGGAGCAGACTCCCTCAGAGTTGAATCTAATTCGGCTTTAATATTGGTTGGACTGAGACCTTTCAAATGGAAATATTGAATTCAAAATTGGAATTCAAATGGAAATACGGTAAAGTTATGTGCCACTTCCGTGAAGCAATGGCTTTTGCATCATGATAATGCACCTGCTCACTCATCTTTGCTTGTGAGAGATGATTTGGCCAAAAACAACACTGTTATCATGCCTCAGCCACCGTATTCACCAGTTTTGGCCCCCTATGACTTTTTTCTGTTCCCAAGATTGAAGAGATCCATGAAAGGACGTCGTTTTGCGAGGACTGAGGATATAAAAACCAAATCGCTGATCGAATCGCTCAAGGACATACCAAAAAGTGCAGATCAGAACTGCTTCGAGGGTTGGAAAAAACGCTGGCACAAATGTATTATATCTAAGGGGGACTACTTTGAAGGAGATAAAATAGAAATTGATGAATAAATAAAACTGAAAATTCATCTTATTTTTTTAGCACACCCCGTAATAAAAAGTGTTTTTCAATCTAATGAAATCTTTTCATCATTCTCAATTCTAAGAATTTATACAATAATTGATTTTTAATTATTTTTTTCAATTTTTTGCTGTTTATAGTAAAAAACTTTCAAAACATAAAATAGAAGTCGGTTATTTTCTCGATTGAATGCTTAATTTTTGATTCATATCGTGGTTTTAAGATAAGAAAAAAATTCCAAAAACGATGACATCCTGGAATTAATGTAAAAATGTAGAAAAATGGAAATCGAAAAGCTTCCTATTAAATCAGCATTTCTTTGAATGAATGAAATTTGAAGACATTATCTCATTAATTTAATATAGCTAAATTTGTTGAGTGTAATTAAAATGGGGCTATTAATAAAACTGATATGTATGTGGTGGTGCGGTGAGACTTTAGCTTTACTCAGATTGATTTATTTTTCTTATTGATTTGTAGAAAATTTAATTATGGGAAAACCACAACAGATGCTTCATTAATGCAAATGTGTTTAGAAAAAAAACTTGTACTCACCGCGTTTGTTATATATAAAGCATCTGTTGAGCATTATTAGCCTCCAATGAATAAATGTAAGAGAAATTAATTTTAATCATTACTCTTCGGAAACAAGCCCTACATGCACCAGAATCAGCATGTCATTTCCTTAAGGATGTTGCATTTGAAGTTAAGAAGAAATACCTTATTGCACGCATCGAAGGGTATTTAGCCGCTAATTGTAATAAAATTGAATTAAATTCAATAATTTGGGCAAAATATATTCAATGTTTGTGCAACAGAATCTCAGCCTGGCTTCAAAAATTTGAGTTTTTCAGAAAACTGGAACTGAAATAGAAAAAACGCCATTCCAGACCTTTAAGGATATGTTTAAAAGGATATCACATTTTAAACGAAATTAACCAGGTGTATTAAAATTAAAGTTAAATAATAATAAATAATTAATAAATGTAATAAATAAAAAATAAATAATAAAAAGCAAATAATAATAATAATAAATAGTAATAAATAACAATAATAATAAATAATAATAATTAAATAATAATAAAATAATAAAGGAGTTAAATTTTCTGACGCTCCTTTGAGTGTAGGGAAAAATTTAAATTTTGTTAATTCAGTGCTCTGTTCTATCTTATCATATCTGACATGTTGAATATGTCGGGGAGTGGGATCATAGGCGAGCCTTTTCCATTTGTGTAAGATTAAGCCTTATTATCTAAATTAGATACCATGACAAATATGGGCATTCACTGAATATCAGAAGCTAAAAGCATCTTTGAAAAACTAATGATAGTTTTGTGATTGTCATTACCCTCAGTTTTAGAATGTTGTATTAAAATTTAACATCAATATCAGTTTTGCTCTGGTCAATAAAAATGTTCTGTTAGGTTTTTATGTTCAAAAAGGAAGAGAAGATGTCCTTGTCCAAAACATTCGGAAAAATCTGTCTACAAAATAACATTTCCGGAAACGGTTCCACACTGGAAATGAGAGGAACCACATGAAATGGAATCAGGAAAAGGGATATTGAAAATGTGGAGAACTAGGGAACTTTTAGGTTTTCTGCAGCTTTTGGTTTACAATTGTGTGAGCTAGATAAATAAATTTGTGATAGTTTCTTACCGAGGGTGGAAATATGAAAAAAAGAGAAAACACCACGAATTAGAATATTAGATTTGAACGATATCTTTTCTCTGAACTCACAGTAAAAAGTGAAGTTTGGTTTTCGATTTTGTTAATGGTAAAGCAACAGAGAGAGTATATAAGACCGATTGTAGCCATCTGTAGAACAACAATCTTTTTTTTCCCTTCATTTTCTTTATTGAATCTTTCTTTTGAAATTTACAATAAGTATTCAAATCTTAATCCTATCTTAAACTAAAGTATCCTGCCATTGCCGAATCTTATTTTTGGTGAGCCGAACTTTGTATCACCGGACCAAGTCTAGCGTGTCCTTTCGTCTTAGCCGTATATGACTGGGAAAATGTTGAAGGGAGGACAACTTCTATATATATGACTTGCTTAATTTTCTTATTTCCTCGGAAATATAAGGAATGTTTAAATAATTGTGTATGTTATCATTCCTAATATACCATGGGGCACCACAAATTTGGCGCAGTATTCTTGATTTTCTTCTCTGCAGCTTATTTATGTTAGAAGCCGATGCCGTTCCCCACTACTAGATGCTGTACGGTCATATTGGCTTCAATATGGTTTTGTAGATGGTGATTTCATTTTTCAAACTGAGAGTAGACTGGGAGCCAATAAGTTAGTGGAGTTGAGCCATTTTTGATTTCAATTGTATGATTTTTGAGTCAATGTGATTTTTCCAGGTGAGACGTCGATCAAGGTGAATACCCAAATATTTGACATGGTTATGAACGGATGTGGTACTACCGTGAATAGTGAGGGCTGGGCAATTGTTCTGTCTAAGCGAGAATGTAACCTATACACTCTTAGAGGCATTTACTTTTATCTTCCACTTTTTGAGCCAAGATTCTAATGTATGTATATGAGACTGCAGTTGTCTAAAGGCCATTAATGGGCAAGAATGCTCAAGAATGCAGTGTCATCAGCGAAAGTTGAGGTTTGAATTAGGGAATGAACAGGCATGTCAGAGGTGTAGATGGTATATAGTATAGGGCCTAGTATATTGGCCTGCAGAACTCCTGCTGAAACTTTTCTTTGAGTTGAAACGGAGTCCTTCGATTTTGATACAAAAAGGAGAGCTCTCCAGCAGCTTCTGGGTATTTGTCGGTAGAGAAGAGGCTATTTTGTAAATAAGGCCTTCATGCCACACTTTTTTAAATATTTCCGATCTTCGAATGTTTTTCTGATCTGGGTTACAATAAGGTGTACTTGTTCTATCGTTCCAAGACCCTTACGAAACCCAAACTGGTGCATGAGTATTACATGGTTCGCTTCAATATGGGGGTACAAAAAAAAAAAAGATCTTTTCAAACAGATTAGATAAAATAGAGAGTAAACTTATGGGTCGATATGTTTTGATAATATTGATCACATAGGATTTGAGACAGTTCCTTTCCAGGTTTTGAGATCATTATTATTTCAGACAGTTTCCATGATCGAGGAAAGTATCCAATTCGAAGTATAGCATTAAATATAAATAAAACTAATTTGAGGATATTGTGGGGGAGTTCTGAAATCATTTTCGCTGTTATTTTATCGTGTCCAGGAGATTTATTCATTTTCAACAGGAACAATCGGTAACACACACCACTCAAAATTTGAAAGTTTGAGTTGATGTGTGAATTACGCGGTCAAACCATGAATTTTCGGCGAACTAACATTAGGGTGGCCAGGCGGACAGCAGACTAGGATGAACATAAAAAAATGATCGAAAAAGCCGTAGTATATTTTGGCATCAATACATTGATGTATTTATTAGACAACTTGGCTATCTCCTGCTCAATGTTGCCAATTTAGCTTTTTCACCCCCACACTAGTTTTAGGGGGTTTCAACCTATTTGCCGTTAAAAATTTAAATTTAAATTTAAGTTTTTTTTTCTGTTTTTTTCATAAGTTTTTTAACATTTGTTTTAGTTTTTTTTTACAAGTTTGTTGTTGAAACTTATTTAAGCATAAATGAAGTTTAAACTAATTTTACTAAAAATTGCCGCTGTAGTAAAATTCAACTTAAAGGAAAATGATGTGACTACAAATATTTATTACGGCATTAAAAAAAAAATGACTTTGAGGATAAATTAAAGAATCTCAAATTCAGAACCCCAGTTTTCAAGCCATTACACTCGGTGTTAGATCAAAACCATCCTTATTATTTGCTGTGAAATAGTTTGGAGAAATTTTCACGAAGTAAAAAATTAGAAGTTTTTTAAATAGAAACTTGAAATATTGAAATTTTTGTGTAGAAAAATGAATATTTTAAATTCTCCATATGGACTGTAATCGGATTTTAATATTAAACAAAGGGAAATGTGTTTAATATTATTATATTATTTTAATAAATGTAAAATTTATTAAAACCTTATTAAATAATCGGGTTTGGTTTACACCTGTTGCGCCGGTAATATCCATTTTTCGGTTTCAAAGGTAAAGTTAAAGGTAACGCATAAACCTATGATTTCGGTGCGACTTTTACTTCATTATAATGCTTGGACCCTGCATAAAATGCCGTTGATTACAGCAGTGGATCTTTTGAAATACAAAAATGGATAGTTTAATTGGATTTAAGAATTCATAGGAATAACACAAACATTTAATTTTCATCCAGTCAACAGTATTTCCTCTCTGTGCCATTAGATCCAATTACTTCGGGATACAATTTTAACCATTATTATTTACTTTTAGAGTACCCAATCTGATAAAATAGTTTTTTTAGCCAAAGACCGTATGGTCGCTTTTATAAAGCGAATATTTTCCTTCACAGGATATACCCGTATATAAATATCAGAATGTCTGAATTATTACAAAAATCTACAGATTCGAAAGTAAAATATTTTTTATTATAAATCTATATTCAACAGGGCAGCGCGTGTTTGACCCAGCGAGTTGAAACTATTTTCCAAGTTTTTCTACGCATTAATATGGATTTTTAGAGGGTTTTCTTACAAGAATAAAAAATGTTAAAATTTATTGAAAACTGTTGGGCATTTTTGGACAACATATTCTCCTTTTAGCTCGATACACTTTATCCAGCGATAATAGCTTCTATACTCTGTTTATAGTAAGAACTGCGGTTTCAAAGGTAAAGTTTTACTTCATTATAATGCTTGGACCCTGCATACAATGCAATTTAAATGACCGTCTCTGGATTGATTGCAGCAGTAGATCCTTTTGAGGTAATTTTCGACCACCTTTTCGTACATTTCGGACGGTATAACTTGATGAATGTTAGTTTTCAAATACTCCAACGTTTGGGTATTATCCGCGTAAACACGGTCTTTGACGTAATGCGTCAAAACGCATGATCTTGATGGCCAATTAACGTCGCCAAAACGTGAAATTACGCTTTCTGGAAACTTCTCAAGCAATAAAGTCAAAATCGGTCATGTTGTGTGGCCTGGTGGCACCGTCTTGTTGAAACCACAGTTCATAATCTTCAATTGCAGGCCAAAAAAGTCGATTACCATACGGCTATAGCTTTGTAAATTGATGGTAACTGTTCCTCCAGTATCATTTTCGAAAAAATACGGTCCAGTGACACCTTAGGATAATAATGCGCACCAAATAGTCACTTTTTCCGGATGCAATGGCTTTTTCACAATCACTTCTGGGTCCTTCGAGCCCCTTATGCGACAACTTTGCCTGTTGACGTAATCATCGAGTGAGAAATGAGCTTCATCGCTGAAGAAAATGTTGTTTGCAAAATTAGCATTGAAAGCTTGTTGCTGTAGCACCCAATCAGTATATCTACGGTATTGTGAGTGGTCAGAGAGTTGGACTCTATATGGATGAATGTGCAAATCCAAAGGTAAAATATGCCATAATGGACCGTAAGATAGGCCCAATTGCTGGGAACGCCGTGGAATTGGCAAATTCGAAATATACGCCACAATTTCGCTAACAGCAGCGATATTTTCGGCATTGCGATGTACAGACCTGATCACATCTGTAACGCTTTCAGTCTTTACAAATTTCTTTACAATTCTGCCAATTCCTTGCGCAGTAGGTCGATTATGACGACCATAATCACAAATAATCTACGTGCCCACGTTTGAATCATCACATCTGCAGTAAGTTCTAACTATTTTTACGTGTTCTTCGGTTGTTAAACTATCCATATTCGTGATTGGCAAACCTTTCATTAATTAAATAACACTTCTGATGTCAAGAGACATAGATAATTATCATATTCCAAACGATTTAAAATTTTTTTTGAATGGGCTACGACGAAGCGTTCATTTGAGTAAGAAAATAAATAAAAATAAATAAGTAAAAAAACAGATCCAGATAAAGAAACATTTTGTTTATCTTTGTCGCCAATAAAATAACTCATCGGGTATTGTTAGCATTATGGAATAATTAAAATTTAAAATATCTAAATGCTTTTTTTAGCATGTTTCTCATTTACGGTGTGTTCAGCTGGGCGTTTGATCTAGTCTATATTACGCTGAAAATTTCGAACATTCCGTTCGATGTTATGATGTAAATAAATAAATTTAAAAAAATGTTCGAAATGTTTTCAGAGGCGATATAATTCCGTAAAATTGACTAATTTGTTAGGTGCGATGAATGCATGTTTATGGTTTCAGAAGTTGGATGTAAAAATGTCAATAGAATTATCGGAATTTAGTGGCAATCTTGATTAAGTGGCAAATACAATGAAAGCTTGACGTCGCAAAATTCTGTAATCACCGGCTATTTTAATTTCAGACGGCGGACATAACATAAATATTTATTTATTTATAATACGCCGCTCGTAGAAAAGAATTTAAAGCGCTTCAGTCTGTTGTTCTCCTTCTAGAATTCATCATATGAAGTTTTGACAGTACTGCAGAAACTTTGGTCTTCCAACGAATTTTTGATCATTGAGTTCGTTGTCGAAAACTCTTAGTGTTGGAAACGTGGCAGCACCAACCAATGCAACCACTGCGTCGATCATTGAGTTCGTTGTCGAAAACTTTTTGTGTTGGAAACGTGACAGCACCAACCAATGCAATCGCTATGTTTTGATAATATTGATCACATCTAAATCCATCCATTTCCATTAATTAGATTAAAAATCCATTATTTGATTTTTACGTTTTATAGAGAATTTTTCTCTCAAAGATTTCCAACGTTCATCTGTGTCACATCCCAGTATTCTGAACCGTACTGGAAGACACGTAAGGCTAGTATGTGATGCAGTTGGATGCTTATACGTTGGCAGAATGCTTTGCCATTAAATCACTTACTTAGATCATAGGAGTATCTGTTTTGCAAGTAATAACCTTCTTCCAACTTCCAAGGCAGTATTATTAGTTGTACTGTCGTTATCTCCAAAAAGAACATTGAATTCTTCAATGTTCACGCAACTTCCGAAACTAGTATACTCGTACTCTTGTTTCGTCGAGACAAATTATTTAGGTTTTATCGTAGTTTACTACCAGATTCACATTTTCTAATTCCTTTTCAATCCCTGAGAAGACTGCAGTGACTTCTCGCAGTTTACGGGTATATCAGCAACGCGCACAAGTAACACGTGACATTTGTTGAAGATAATGCCAATCGTATTTACTGCTGGCTTTCCTTCGAATATAATCAAGTTGAGAAAATATAGCAATAAACTATCGCCCTGCCAAATCTTCGTTTGTTGTAAAGTGGCTCGCCATGATTGCTCATATCTTTACTGAAGACCTCGTATCCACCAGTGTCAAAAATATCTGCCTTGGCCTTACAGAATTGTTTATCTTGTTGGTTGTAGATTTACCACTTCTAACGTCGCTCTGTTACGGTTGAAAATCTTCAGATAGAATTCTGTCTTTCACATAGTCCACAAAGTCTTATAAGCTGTTTAATACTGCGAAATAGCTGGTACATACAATTGGATCGCATTTTGCCAACATAATACGTGGGCTTAATTGAAAATGGGCCAAATCGTATTTAGGAATTGATGCACTCTCACTGTTAACTTATCGCCAATGGTCTTGAATAGCTCTGCCGTCAAGCCGTCAGCATCCACAGCTCTGTAGCTCTTAAGTCGAGACCACATACTGTTATTCTGATTCCGTTCTGGCTTAGTGCTGGGCACTATATTCCATTGTCGATGATTGGTGCATGTCTAACATCAGCTCTCGATAATTGTCCTTACAGAAGGGCAATCTTTTTTAATATTCGTATCTAATTTTCGGATTTCACCTTTATCCCTCTAATATTCTATATTCTCCCTGCCCCATACAACTGTTTATGTCACTCTTTTATTTTCCTTGGGGCGTTGTATCACAACACGCGTTTGAATTGGCTGCGGCATTGCCATGTATTGCGCTTCGTTTCCCTCAAACACTATGCGACATTCTTCTTAGAACCAGGGTTTGTCTGAGATTGGTTTTTGAAACACAAGCACGATTTTTGTTGCTGCATGTCAAGATCTTCAGCGTTGTAATTGAGAGAGTTTGTTGGAATAGCCGGCGACTATTCCGGGTGGGGGCAGCTTACAACAGGTAGCTTTTTGTGCTTGGTTTTCGCTCTGCGCTAACCGGTGCGCACGATGCGGTGGCCCGAGTCGTCTTCCATCCATTAGCGCGTGATAAAACTAATATCTCAGATTTCGATCAGCCGACAGCCAAATAATTCTGTGAAGATCTTTATATTGGAGTCTGGTTGCACTACCATGTTCCCCGCCGCGGCGAAACTAAATAGTTCGAATTGTTATCGCCGGTGATGAAATGACGAGCGATCCTATAAAAATTTTACTAGAAAACATTTTTGAAGTCAATCGTGGGGTTAATTGAACACAAATCAGCTCCATTTTCTCTATAATCGTATTAGCAAAAACAAAGTTCGCAAGCCTTAAAATTACTGTTGATGTTAGTTTCATCGCCTTCAGTTTCATCTGTATAACCTATTATTAGGTTCATATCTTGATGTACAGAGTAGCTAATCAAGGATGCTACCAAAATGTTACGTAAAAAGTTTTTGTTTCCAGAAATACTCTGAAAGAGAATCTCATTCGACTCTGTAGGTGGTTTCAACCAGATGGGGCAACGCAAGCAAGACTTGTTATGGCACAATTGCGGGGAAAACTCCCCAACAGGATGATTTCAAAACCACAAAACATTCTGTTCGCTCCCAAGATCACTTAATTTACAACTGCATCTGATTTTGTCTTGTGTGGTTGTCGCAAACAGGATGTTTTTTTACAAAACAAAACTAATAAATATGTTTGATTTAGGACAATGCATTCGAATGATAATTGAGGCAATTGCCGCTGTAAGCCTCCATTCAGTAATCAACAAATATGAAGCTCATGCGCCACTCAGCATGTGGAGATCATTTTTAAAAGCCATTAAATGAAAATGTATTATTTTTTAACTGAATAAAGAAAAAACAAATATTGCGATTTCACAAAAAAAAAAAAAACAAAAAAAATATTCGAGTTTCTTAACGTGCCAACATTCTTCAGTCACTCTGTATGCAAATAGTTCATTTAGATAGTTTACGATTTATACTTTATAGAAATATATTCAAATTTTTGACCTACGCATATTTTTCTTTTACAAAAATTTACTGCTCTGGTAATGATCAAAATTTATTTTCAGTAGATATGGCAACACAGATAACAAACAGCATACTTAAAGAGTAACGTAAATAAAGAGTAACGGAGAGTGGAAAAGGAGGCAAAGTAGGAAGGAAAGCTGAGAGTAACGCTGAATTTTAGATAACGCAATGTTACTTTAGTGCGTTATAATTTGTTATCTATTTGGCGATTAATTACATTTCAATGAAGATTTTTCAAATAACTCCAAAATTGGGTTTCCGAGACTGTCTGTTGAGTTTTGTACTCTAGTCATGTGGTAATCCAAGTAATAAAATATTTATTTATTTGATTTTTTTTTTCAGATTTAATCGAAGCCTTTTCCAGATTTTAGATAGCATTCTGTATATATTCGGTATATTCAACTAATTGTTTCGATTTTGTTTTTAAATTATTGGCTTTCGATTTCGAGACTTTCGATGCAAACGCTGAATTTATCCCTGTCGTCGGTGCAAGCAAAAGTCTTTCATACGACTAATTATTTATTAAAATATGTCGATGATTGCATTTTTGGAATACTTTGGTTAACACGGGGTTATCCATTTAGTAGTTTCAAAACCGTCGGTTTGCCAAGACAAGTCAGCTATTAAATACCTGTCATCTGAAGCGTTATTTATTTAGTGAAAGATTTGCCATTTACTAATATGGATCGTTTAATAACCGAAGAACGCGTAAAATTGTTAAAACTTACTATAAAAGTGGTGATTGAAAAGTGAATCAACACGACCGATTTTGTTTTTATTACATGAGAAGTTTCCAGAAAGTGTACTTCCATGTTTCGGCGACTTCAGTTGGCCACTGAGATTATAGGATTTGACACCGTTAAACATTTTTTTTGTAGGGTTACGTCAAAGACCGTGTTTACGCGAATAATCTCTAGACGTACCTCGCGTAATGTGAGAAAAAGTTGTCGAAAACTACCTCAAAACGAATTGCTGGCACAACCTATCCAGAGGCCGTCATCTAAATGACATTGTATTTCGTACATAATGGCAAGATCCAAGTATTATAATGAAGTAAAAGTTTCATCGAAATCATAGCTTTATGTGTGTTTTAATTAACTTCACTTTTGAAACCGAAAAATGAATAACCCTACATCTTACCAGTTTTACTGATCCAGTGGAAGGAACATCCGCTATTTTTCTCACCGTCACTGGCTGCTTCTCTTTATTAAGCATTGCTAAATTGCTCGATATTGCTCTTCGATTTATGGCGTCAGTTTTCGTATATCTTATGGGGAGGTTCCAATGCAATTTTGAAGGAGTTTAGTTGTAAAAATTGATGCTCTCGACCAACGGACTTTTATTTATATTCCAAATTTAACTTTATTTCTCAAAAGAGAACAGAATTCTGTTGTTTGTTTTAAAGTTAATGGCAGGATGCACCAGGTGTTCATAAATCTGCAGCAGGTATGTTATATAGTAAATGTGGATACCGTTGAACAGGAAATTCCTTAAAGAAAAGAGATTCTGGGAAAGCTGATGTATTCAAAACACTTAATAAAAAAAATATTGGGAAAACCAACATCTGGTTGCGATTAAAGTCGCAAAACTTGCCAACCTAATAGAGAGGGCACTAAAGGGTTGCCAACAATTTTCTTTATTTTTCACCATAAGTTGCTTTGAGCTTGATACGCTTTTTCCAGCAATATTCAGTAGCTTCTATACCCTGCTTATAGTAATAAGTGTCAAACTCCTTAAAACAGTCATCAATCGCAGACTCCAGCTCTTCATTGTTGGCAAATCTTTTGCCCCCGAGCCATTTTGCAAGCTTGGAAATAGAAAATAGTCCGAGGGAGTTAAATATGGCGAATAAGGTGCGTACTGAAGCAATTCGAACTTTAATTCATTAATTTTGGCCATCGCAATAGCGAATGTGTGAACTGGAACATTGTCTTGATGTAGCAACACTTTTTTCACCAAATGCGGCCTAAAAACTGCAATAAATTAGCATAAAAATCGCTGTTGATGGTTTTTCCTTTCTTAAGGTAATCAATAAAAATAATCCTATGCGCATTCAAAAAAAAACAAACGCCATGACTTTGCCTACAGATGGAACCGTATACGCTTTCTTTGGATTTGATTCTCCCATTCAAGTCCACTACTTTGACCGTTTCGTTGTATCAGCTGCGAATGATCGCTCTTTAATTTCTAAGACTTTGATAAGTCAAAATTTGGTTTATTTTATTTTTTAGATCATTTACCGATTGGTAAGAACCTATCTTTTTATCATAACAAGCAAAAGAGCGTGTGTTGAAGATAAGCCAGTTCACATAACTGGTTTTTTCTGTACTGGTTAAAACTGATATCATAATAAAACACATGTTAGCTATAGAACACAACAACAATAATTGCAGTTATCATACAAATAATCAGCACTTCCTAAATTGAAGAATGCATTCTTTCACACAACTGATCTCCAGTAACTGTCGACATGGACTCTTATGATCGCTATAATAATTTCTATATATCTACAGCACTAATTGATAAGAGCGCGAATCCACAACAACAATAGTTCTATTATTGACCGAGTCAGTCAATCGGCTCGGCCCATACCTCACTCAGTACGCTCTATTCGCTCAGTTGTCTGCGATATGCAATCGCTTAAGCATTCTTTCTTATCATTCTTGTCGTGGATTAAGAAGTTGTTGCTACATTTTCTTGTTGTTTCTTGCCCAGAAGGTAGAGCTGTTGGAACAGGTATTTAGGCGAAGGCAACAGCAACGACGACGACGACGACGACGATAACACATCAAATAATACCTAACTCAACACCCGAAGTTGTATTACAGTAAAACAACACCAAAACGCTAAACGCTTTAAAAAGACCTCAACAATTCAACGCTGAGAATCAGTATACGGTAGGCTTTCACTTGCAGCAAACAAGTGAATGATTGAGTGATTACAGAGCAATATTTAGGCTGCATTTTCAGAACGATTTTTGTCGAAACCGTCAAATAAAAAAAAAACCTAAGAATTTTTTCACATCTTCCAATATGAACATGAACCACGAACACGATCACGACCACGACCACGACGCTGGGGATGGTGCGGGCCCTTCTTGCCCCATGATTATGACTGTAAGTAAAATCGTTTAATTCTAAATGAATCCAAATATAATTCCATAAGTGGTTGTGTGTATAAATTGAATGTTGGATATCGTAGTATGAATTATATTAGTTAGAATCAAGTTTAATTAGTTACCGCTCTCGCACTGTACTCTCAGCGTTTAAGAGATTCAATGGTCGACCAATGCTTTGCAATCAGCATAAGAGTAGTTTCGTATTTTGTAATTCGAGAGCGTGAGAGGTGGTATTGCGAATTATCTTCTCTCTTTGTTTGATCAACAATATATTCGAATAAAACGCAGATGTTTTGTATACAAAAGTGTATATTTATTCCGTTGAAAATTGACAGCCAACTTTTTTTCTTTACAAAAGATAGAAGCAGTAAATTAGAACAAGAATTTTCTGTACAAAAACGTTTGAAAATGACTTCAAAATTTTTCAAAGTACCGAAATGAACTAAAATTTGCTAAACTGTACCTCCATGAACTATGCTAAAGATTTTAAAAGATAAAGTTAGATCTCAACAGGCTCTGCTTGTACATATATATTGTATATAAATAAATAAATATATATATATAATAATAGTATATAAATATATAATATAAATCTATATATATAAAAATGAATATCTGTCTGTCTGTGTACAAAAATAGTTTGTAAGAGAACTCCTCTCACACGGCGTACCCGATCTTCATGAAACTTTCAGGGCTTATTCGTGTCGGCCAGGAGAAGGTTTTTAACTATGTCCGAAGGTCGAAATCGTCGGAAAAGTGGAAAACTGGACATTTTTCATTATATATATAATTCTACTGTACGAGCGTTGTCATTGAACTCCTCCTAAACGGCTGGATCGCTTTGCATAAATTTTTGTATATGCGTCTGGGTGGTGCCCGGGATGGTTTAGATTTACAATTCGGTCCAATTGGACAAAGGGGCGTGGTACCTCCCATACAAACAAAAAATTAAAAATCAATTATTTCTGCTCCTGCTTACGGTATTTGAACAAAATTTGGTACATCGGTTTGGTGTGCATATCTTAAGTGCTACTGCAAATATGGGCGGGATTGGACAATGGGGCGTGGTACCTCCCATACAAACCATAAATAAAATATCCAATATTTCTGCTCCTGTTTACGGTATTT
Source organism: Philornis downsi (assembly GCA_019455685.1). NCBI lineage: Eukaryota > Metazoa > Arthropoda > Insecta > Diptera > Muscidae > Philornis > Philornis downsi. The sequence goes on along the minus strand of JAHXMU010000033.1, from coordinate 1,584,963 downwards.
GAACAAAATTTGGTACATCGGTTTGGTGTACATATCTTAAGTGCTACTGCAAATATGGGCAGGATTGGACAATGGGGCGTGGTACCTCCCATACAAACCATGAATTAAATATCCATGGCCTTTCTTATTATAATAGACCGATTGATGAAATGTTTCCAATAAAAATAAAATTTGAAGGCAAAGCAACGTTTGCCGGGTCGGCTAGTGTATATATAATAATAGTATATAATACAATATAAATAAAGTTATATATATGTATATGTTTTCCAGTTTTGGGGTAGTACATTCGAGAACTTAGTACAATATAAATATATACATATATATGTATATATATATATATATATATATATATATATGATTTTGTTTCAGATTAGTGCTGGTGATAATTTTTCTTCTTATTGGCCTCATATTTCTGGGCAAAGGGGGATTTCTGGATCTCATAACTCACATCACAAAAGTTTCGAATATACTACCCCAAAACTGGAAATCAGTAGGCCGAGCCCTGATTTTGCTAGTACAGACAGAAAATCTGTAAAGAAAATTAGCTTGGTTTGCAAATGAGGTAGAATTTTCTGCAATTGTGTCCCTTTAAACTATTAAAAAATTATATTCTTCGAATTTCAGCTCAATCAATTCAACTTATATTTTTATACAGTCTAGTAGGTAATGTAGTTTAGGAAGATAATATAGGATTATCCGTTTCGTGGTTTCAAAAGCGCCAGTCTGGCAAGACTGTGAGTTATTAAATACCAGTCATCTGAAGTGTTATCTATTTAGTGAACGGTTTGCCATTTACGAATAATGACGGTTTAACAACCGAAGAACTTGTGAAAATAATTAAAACTTACTACAAAAGTAAGAATCCAAATATGTTCTTTCAATCAAACAAAATTTTCTTCATCGATAAAGCTCATATCTCATTTGGTGGTTACGTCAACAAACAAAATTGTCGCTAATGGAGCTCGGAGCACCTAGAAGTAATTGTGGAAAAGCCATTGCTTCTGGAAAAAGTGACTATTCGGTGCGTATTATGGTCTGGAGGTGTCATTGGGTCATATTTTTTCGAAAACTACCTTAAAAGAATCCACTGGTGCAACCAATCTAGAGGCGGTCGTTTAAATGACATTGTATTTCGTACATAATGGAACGGTCTAAAAATTATAATGAAATAAAAGTTTTATCGAAATCATAGTTTTATGTGTGTTTTATTTAACTTGAAAATAAAAAATGGATAACCCTATATATATATGTATATTCTATGTGATTACTATAGAATGAAGTTTTTTTTTTGACAGCAATAGTAGTGTTTGGTTTTAGATTAGTTAAACAAAATGTATATTTCCTAAATGAAAATTGTGCAGGGTACTTTGTTCTTTTCACGAGGAAAAAAAAAATCCATGAGAAATTGTTTGCTCGCAAAAAAGTTCAGCGACATTGCCAGGATTTCTTGTATGAGTTTTCAACACTGAAGTTGGAGCAACATGTGTTTTTACATAATAGTGCGATAATGTGCGATAATATATTTATTATATTCTTTCTTTTTTTATATTGATTTCATTGCGCAAGATTACATTTGTATTATCGAAAATACTATGATGTATAAAAACATAAGTATTACAATTCAGTGTTGGAAACCAGCAGAAAAATGTTCGGCAATGTCATCATTTAAGACATTTTTTCTCGTGAAAAACATAGTTACTGCTAGTTTCAAATTTCACGATAATTTTCTTATATGGAATTTCACCGCGAAAAGTCAGCATAGTAGCAAACTTAAGTCTAAAACACAAATCTGCCTGGAGACCAGTGACATTCGGGGCTTTGTTGTTCTCAATCCTTGCTTTTGTTTTTCTGACTTCGTTTTTACTTGATGGTGGGCAATTGCTATTATTTTGTCATTTGTGCCATCTTCCGGAACTAAAAACTGGCAAAAGTGTTTCTTGTTTATTTACAGCAAATCTCTGGATGTCTGTAACTTCCAAAATGTAGTCTTCAAAAATGTTTTCTTACAGTAGCGGACATTCCGGGCTTTATACCTATTCCTGTACCTATCTATTTGTCAATTTCAAAAATTCAGTATATCGTGAAAACTTTCGAAATTTTAAGAGAAATATGTTATTGCTCGTTATAGCCACCTTTAGAGCGGATAACTACAGACAGTCTGTCCGGATATGCTTCAGACGTTGCACAAATATTGCCTGACGGTATTTTGTCCCATTCCGAGCGAAAATCAATCTTTAAGGCCTTGATCGGCCCATATTTTTTAGTTGATACTTTGGCTTCCAGAATGGACCGTATGAGAAAATACCTATACATTAGGTGTAAGAGAAAATAGTGGCCATTGTTGTGAGGAAATGAAGCTGAGAACTTTTTCTTGTAAAAGAAGTGGGTTTAAAAGAGTTTATGGGATAATGTCGAATATTATTGAAATATCCAGTGGTTGCTACCGAATTGTTTATGTGCCCAAGGCAACAAAACATCGTTTAAAATCTTTCCACGGCTTATTTGGTAATTTGTTTTCACGCCCTGTTCAATGAAAAAGAGTGGTGAGCTTTCTACATCTATATGTATACTAAAATCGTCCTTAAATCGACAATGTGGCCTAAATCTTATTAACTACGTTTTGCTTGGATTGTTCAAGCAATGAAAACGAGCGGTGAGCTTTCTACATCGACACGAAAGTCGTTCTTAAACCGACAATGTGGCCTAGATCTTATTAACTGCATTTTACTTGGACTAAGAACAAGTTTATTAATACCCAAGTACTCTATTAACAGACTTGCATCTAGTTCCATGTAATGCTTCATGGTCATTTCATATTTATATGGATAAAAAATGCAAAATGCAAAAAACATTTTACCTGACAAATAAAGATTTGTCAAACCCTTTGTTTAAAAAGGAAATATCAGGGAGGCCCAATACACTTCCCCGGGGGACTCCATGTTCCACTAGTTTCAAAGCACTTTTAATATTAACAATTTGTATAAATTGAAGACGTTTTATTAAATTATTTATTATTATTATTTATTATTTATAAATATATATGTATATATATTATATTATATATTATATTTTATTATTATTATTAGCTCTTTAGAAGAAAAAGCTCTTTGTTGCGCATAAATTACAAAATTGGAGTTTCTGCAGTAAAATATCATTGTCAATTAGATCACACGCTTTTGATAAATTATAAAAAAACTCCAGCCACACCCTTATATCCATTATCAAGCTGTTTACGTGTAAAATGTTGTACATTTTAGCCTCTTTTGTTTCCACAATATTTTCTAAAGCCATATTGGAAAACATTTATCATATTGTTTGTTATCTTGAAGATATGTAAAGAGCTGCGTATGTAGAATGCGTTCGTTCAAACATATTGTTTATAATGAACAATATTGATAATGGACGAAATTTATCAACAGAAGTAGATATTTTCTCCTTAGATATTGATACAATTTTATGAATTTTTTCATATTTTGAGAAATATTTTAAATATTGAATGTAAAAATGATTGAAAAATAAGATTCGCAATCCTTCAACGATTGTGGGCCAATGAATTTCCGTTTATTTTTATAGATAAGTGTTTCCGTAGGCCAGTTTACATGTTTAAAAGCAAATTTGTTGAAAAACTTTTGAATTATTTGAATTCTATCTAAGTGCATTACATAAAAAGGATTATAAATTAAAGAACAATATGCTAAATTACTCCTAGAAAAAGGAAACGTATATAGATTTTGCAATCGGATTTTTAAAATCGTTAGTATTTCTTTCAATAAACGTCAGCACAGCATATACATTAGACTTCATATACTTAATATGATTAATAAACCCTAATTGTGTGTGAAGTATTCTTAACTGTCATTAAGAACCATGTTCTCAATAGAGTAAATGTAAAAAACTGGATCGCGGTTTCGAGTATGTGTTATACAACAGGATTTAGTGCAAGATTATTAATATTAAGCCAACATTTTAAAGCTGTTAAATTGCTCTGAATCAAAATAAAACGATATAAACTTGTAACATCTGCATACAAGTTTAAATCACCAGCGAAAAGAAGTCAATCAATCGGGTAAATCCTTAATGATAATTAAGCTCAATAATGGGCTTATATGATTTCTTTAAGGGATTACCCGAAAATGCGTAGAATGCCAATCACATATTTTAACCAAAACTTTTCTCTTAATTAAAAAACCTTCGAGAAATTGCAATAAATTATTGTTCACATTATATTGTGAAAGATTATACAGTAATACATGATTATTTACTGAATCAAAAGCTTTCTCAAAATCTGTATACTCGTATATGACAACTGCCTGTAATTTATTTTCTACAGAATAAACCTTGATGGAACTGCGTATCACACAGTGACTCATCATGGGTCCAGTTCCGTCACATAAAGTATTTCTGGATTAGATTTACTCCATAAGCGGCAATTTTGCTTCTCTATATTGCCGTTTAGATCAAAATGGGTCTCATCAGATATAAACTAGTAATTTATCAAGTTGTTGTGAGTTTCGGCCATTTCAATCATTTTTTTTTTGCAAAATACCGGGCAAGTAGGCAAATCCAGAGGATTTTGTACGGAAACAAGTTTATGTCATCATGAACATATCCATTTTAATGACCGTCTGTTAACTTCAGTTTGCGCCGATAAGTTTCGAGTCGAAATGCTTGAATTTGCCTGAATCGACGATGATACAGCCGCGACTGTTTCTTGAACCCAAACATATGGATCTCGATAGTACAGTTTGCCTGCAATGTTTACAGATTCGGCAAACATGTTTAGCCACTCCATAAGGATCCATCTGATCGGTGTACTGTCGACAAACTTTCGCCTTAATTCCCTTTGAACAGAAATGAAGTACTGCAAAGTATGGTACTGCTGCACTATTCAAATCATCTTTTCGTTATACCAAACATTCATTTTAATAAATCTAAATAGTAATCTGCCAAATAAAAAAAATTAGCCGATTACTCACACAAAAGAAAGTTATTACGTTTTGTGTTTGTAGCGCCATTCGTGCGCCACCTTGTACTATATTTATAGAAAATTGGTGGAACTGAATCAGTAAAAATACATAGAGGCAATCTTTTAGTTCTTCAGAAACTTCAATTTTCCGTTCAGGAAGAATAGGCCGCACAGGCTGGCCTACGAATTTGTTATAGGTTGTGAAAATTGATTGAAAAAATGACGTAAATAAATTGCAAATTCAATGCTTGTTGAACACACTTTCACTGAATTAGATGAATTGTCTTCTTTTTATATTGAATACATGGAGTGCAATCTTTTAGTTCTTCAGAAACTTAAAATTTTCAGTCCACCAAGAATGAGCCGCTCAGGCTAGCCAACGAAATTGTTTTAGGTTGTGAAAATTGATTGAAAAAATGAAGTAAATAAATTGCAAATTCAATGCTTGTTCAACACACTTTCACTGAATTAGATGAATTGTTTTCGTATTATATTGAATTACACTGATTCAAATTGAATGGTATTGAACCAAGTTGAACTATATTGAATTACATTGAATTACACTGAGTTGCGTTGAATTACGCTGAATTGCTTTGTAACAAACAATTTCTAAGTATTTGCCATAAATTCTAAAAATAAACTATTTGCTAGTGTAATAGCTACCTCGACCAATTTGTTACGTCCAGTTGGCGACCTCGCGGGGGACGGAGGTCTAGTGGTTGAAACTAGCGATAAGCTCGCTCTCTTTTTCCGTTAGCCGCCAACCGTACCACGTTGCCTGGCGCTCTCAATGTAAGCTAAAAACCTTTAATGTAATCTCTTGTTTTTCATCTCCCCACTCAGGAAATCATTCGTAAGCATTTCAATCCCGCAAAGAATTTGAGTTCTTCCCAAAATTCTCCTTGTTTTTTGTGGAATATAAGTTCCAGGTATAATCTTTTGGCGGTAAAATCTGTCAGACTTACATTTTATAATGATATTTTTTGAACATGTGGTGCTATGAAATGTACTATTGGCATAACCACTGTTTTTCCTTTTAATATTTGAATGAGTGCATTTCATTTTCAATTCTAAATGTGTTACTATTGTATAAGAAATTATGCAAAAAGTTAATCTCACGACGAATTTCCTGAACATGTTTTAAATTGGCTTCCTCCTTAGTTCGACTACACCTTTTATGAACTTTATTTTTCACGTTTTTTTAACTTAATTAATCTTTTATTGTTCCACTGAATGCTTTATGGGAGGAATAAACTAACCAAAACAGCATAATTAAATATTTTTGTAAACAAATTCGAATATTAAATTTGGATTATAATGTTTATGAATGTATAACCAATCCACAGTAGAAAAATAGTTAAAAATAGCAATGTAACAGCCTTTCATAAAATTATATGATTTAATGAAAAATGTTGACGCAACTTCCTTGATAATAGACGTTGTTCCTTGATAATTCATTTGAAACAAAAAATTTAAGAAAAATTCTGCTTTAATTATGTTATGTTTGAAGCGTTTAATTTAATTTAATTCTTGAGCACGAAAAAAAAGTAGTAACATTTTCATCGTTATCAGATTTCTCGTTGATTGGTAAAATATTGTTATCTTCATATCGTATATCCAAGTTATATCCTTATATAATAACTATATAATATAATATAATATAATAACTTCTATTTACAATATTATCTAAATAATTTTTATAAATTTGATAACTGTTATATAATTCCAAATATATAGGATACAATGAAGTATATGAATGTATTAAAATCATTCTAAAGAGTCACTTCAACACAGAGTTGTTCTACATTACTAACACGATTTAGAGATATTGATCGGCTAGGAATAGCAAAACTCCAGCCCCCCCTAGATCTTATTCCTCTGGTATTTTGTTAATAAACTGAATAATAAACTGGTAACAATGAGAAATTAATAATAATTATATAAAATATTTTTTTACTACTAAAATTGCCTTATCAATTCTCCATGAACATTTTAACACAAATAGCTGGCTTCAGATCTTCAATAGAGAAATGTAGACCAATTTTATTTCAGTATTCTCAAAACAAAACATTAACTCAACAAACTGACCCAATCCGATCAAAATACGTGTACTAAACGTAAACACAAAACTTATTTGTCAAATTAATTTGTATAGTTAAGACATCCGTATTTCAACATTGTACTCATATTATGTGCCTGCATTGTAAGTAAGATTTGTTTTTGTTTTTTCTTTTTAAGAGAGTTATCCCAATATAATTTTGTTACTTGAGGTATACTTACATAATTCTCTATCTATCATGTATTTAAGCAATACTGACCTCCATTATAATGGCCTCAAAGGCACGTTCTTATCTATGGTTGCTTTCGAAATACTTGACATATCAAACTGAAAAGCAATAAAATGGAGCACGATAGTGATGTTTATTCACACAACCCCGTCACTGTGTTAATTAGCTTTTTGAAAAATGTAATGATTTTTGGTTTCTTCCTTCCCTTTTCCAGTTCCATGCCGGTCACTGCGAACGTATTCTCTGGAATGGCTGGGTTGCCAGTACAGTCACCGAGTTCGTTTTCTCCGCATTGGCAATATTTTTGGTGGCCTTCATCTATGAAGCATTGAAGTTTGTGCGTGAATATTTCCTAAGGCAGGCAGTACGCAAGGAAGCCGGACGTGTGGCTTTAGAATTGCAATCGAAAACCACAAACGGTCCATCGACCTGCCCAGGAGCAGCCAATTCATCGACAATGTCGCCCATACATCAGAAAACCTATTGGGAGAGAATATTTTCTTCTCCGCATCTAATACAGAGCGTTTGCAATCTAGTCCAAATCATTATATCCTATTTGCTGATGTTGGTCTTCATGACCTTCAACTATTGGCTGTGTCTGGCTGTCGTCTTGGGCCTAGGAGTTGGTTACTTTTTTTTTTGGGTGGATTAAACAGGATATCTACGAGAGTGAATGTTGTAATTAACCGCATCAAGGTTAATCTTAAGTTATCCTATTTTGCAGTGGATTCACAAAACAGTAGTTGTTTACCTGTTCTAGTTTAAGTATTAGTGCACCAGGAGAGGATAATTCCATGGATGCCATTGTTTTTTTTTTTTTGTTAATACCAAAATTGAGATTGTGGTATTAGATGTTATCCTTAAGTTGGATTTTTATCTGAAGGATATGGAGTGGCATATGATTTTGCATGTGTCATATAAATAATAAATGAAAAGAAAAGTATTTGAAGAGGATTTACATATTTGAAAGTATGAAGTTTAATTTTTAGTTTATTTTTATGTTTATTGAAAAATGTTTGCTTTAGATATCCTTAGATATTTAATTTTATACAACGTTTATTTTTAAGTTTAATGGAAGATGTTTTTGTAAAATTAAAAAAAAAAAAAAATATTAAATATTTCGACCATCAAAAAAATATTTAACTTTTGGTAACAACATTCGATCGCTATAGGCGATTATATATCCTTTGTGGCAGTATTTCTGAAATATGATCCTTATAGAAGAAAAAACTTTACATTTCTTAGAAAATGGCAACTGAGATAAAACGTAATTTCGCAAGGGGCTGAAATGTTCTCTGTTTACGAATCAAATGCAAATTTTTAACTGGGAAATTAAAGAGTTTTGTTATGGTGGCAGACATGTGAGACATCAACGACATCATCATTAATTATATTATATGTTGCATGTGGCATCGCATCTTTCAAATCGCCTCCGCGACTTCGTTGAGTGACACACCTTAGAAAGGAATTGCCATTAGGAATTAACTGCCTTCGGTTGTCCTGCATACTCTCACAGAAAGCGGCGATATTTTCGGCAGATCTTACATCTCATTGAGGCAAGAGCATAGCGTAAATAAGGACAAGAAAAATCATTTGCTGTTGTGAACAGGGCAATATGTGAATAACGACAAATAACGGATCAGTCATGTCACTCATGTCGCAATGATTTCAGTCAATTTCTAAATTATTCCCGCAAAATCAGATAAAAAGGGGAAAGAGAGGAAACGCCACATTTCTTCCATTGTAATTGTTTCCCCTAATTTATTACTATTTGTTATTTATCTGTTATTATTTATTTACTGCCGCCATAGTTCAGGCTGCAAATAAACATATTTGCAAGTAAACATATTGCAATAAGGAAATTTTCGTTTCAATCAATGTTCCCAAGGGGAAATTTTTATCCGCTGCGCTATTTCCACGTCGTCGACGATCATCAGCCGCACTATTTTTATCCAGAGAGAACGATATTCTCTTTATATATTTCTTTACTCTATGGGTAAGGGTGCTGCCTGATTGTTCAGCGAACCAGTCAAGATGCCAAACTTTGAATAGTCGACTGGGACGGATTGCGGGCATCATTGCCACAAGAGAACACCTATTTTGGAAACAGAGTTTTATTATTTGCTCATCTCGCTCACTGCTGTTATATCGTTATTTTCACAAAAATTAGAAAAAAAAAAACGAGAAAATAACACAGCTGCCATGAGCTGTCAAAATCTTCTATTTCTTATTGGGAACGCCTTTAGATATACTATGGAATTTAGAAAGCACATTTTTTTTGTGGGGACGGGGTCTTAAACACTACATATTGAAGAGCTAATCTAGCCCTCTACCGGCGTTTGAAGTTTCAATATTTAGTGTGCTTTGGAAAATATATTTCGTGGACACTCTTGATCAAACAAGAGATACATGCAGAAGTAAAGTTAAATAAAACACACATACAGCTATGATTTCGATTAGCATTTCATTTCATTATAATGCTTGGACCTTGCCATTACCTACAAAATACAATGTCATTTAAATGGCCGCCTCTGGTTTAGTTGCAGCAGTGTGCTTTTGAAGTAGTTTTCTACAACTTTTTCGCACATTTCGGAAGGTACGTTTAGGGATTAATCGCGTAAATAAGGTCTTTGATGTGATCCCACAAAAAATCTAACGGTGTCAAATCGCATGATTTTGATTGCCAAAACGTGAAAGTACGCTTTCCGGAAACTTCTCATGCAATAAAGCCACAATTGGTCGTGTTGAGTCACGTTTGAATCGCTTTTATAGAAAATGTTAACTATTTTTACGCGTTCTTTGGTTCATATTCCATATTCCGATCCATATTCATAAATGGCAATCCTTTCAAGAAATAACACTTCAGATGACAGGTATTTAACAGCTGACATCCTTGCCAGACCGGCGCTTTTGAAACCACTAAATGGATAATCCCGTATATTTAATTTGAAATGACAAACAATTTATCTATTTGAACTTTTTAAAAACTGGATTTTAGATTCAGTCAATTCTTAGACGTTTTCTCATATTTATGCACGCATCTCAACAATAGTTGGGATAAGGTGATTAATAAATTTGAGATCTAGCCAACGGTGCAATTTAGATTGACGCAGACTTTGGAATTTTTCACTGTGAACCAAAATATGTTTACTAAAGGGAGAATAAAATCGAAGAATCTCAGGTTCTGAAATTCTTTTGAAATATATGGACTGCTATTGTGAATTCTATAGACTGAGATCTAGACAACGGTATAACTGTTGTATATTTGAACAGTGGGGCAAAATATGCTTAGTAGGAGTAAAATGAAATCGTTGAAATTCTTGGATTTCATCCTTTTCTTTTGAAATATATGGAACACTTTTCCGAAAGTTATACACTGAGATCTAGCCAATGCTATAATTTAGAACTATGCAGCCGTTGGAATTTTTGCGCAGTAGTCGAAAATGTACATATTTACTTGGAGGAAAATAAAACTGAAGAATCCCATGTTTCTAAAAGCTATATTTTTCAGTGAATATCCTGGTGTAAGTTTGATTGATGAAAACTTTGCCGTTCAGCCACAGTAGGCGAATATGTTAAATATGAAAGTTATGTAAAAGTGATAAAATCAGAGTTCTGAAATTCTTTCGGAAAATGTGAATGGCTTTTCTTGAAACCCCTTCCTAATTATAACATTCTAATGTATAGATGGTTGAGGCAGGATTCTTCGTTTAGGTACAACGGGGGGAAAAATGTTTTCCATTTAAGTAGCATAAAAAGTGGATAATTAATATTTCCGAAATCCTTTTGAATGTACAGGGTGTAAATTTTGGTAAACACTAGTCTTGACAGTCAATATTTGGTAGTCGTGAAGTAGAGACGTGGCAAATTTATTATGAAAAAATAATAGATAAACCAACGTTTTTCAATCGTTAAAACATTTTATCAAAATCAATCATCGATTACTGTGACGATGAGAAAGTTACGTGAAATTTTTGGGAGAAACAACGTGCCAACAATACGCACTATTTATCGTGTAGTGAATGATTTCGAAGAAAGAGGGTCTGTAGCTGATAGAGCCAACGTACTGAAAGATCGGCTGAAAACGTTACTGCTGCTTAAGAAAGTGTTCAAAACAATCCATCAATCTCAATTCGACGCCGTGCTCAGGAGCTTGGTCTTCAAAGAACAACTTTGGCCACAATTTTGCACAAGGATTTTCATTTGTTTCCATTTAAGATTCAGTTGACACAAGAGCTTCTTCCACAAGACCATTTACGTCGCCATACATATGCCAATAGGATGTTACAGCTCGCCCATGACAACTCCGATTTTCATGAAAAAATCATAATGGAACATTTTCATTTGAATGGATATGTGAATAAACAGAATAGTCGGTTCTGGGCAATGGAAAACCCTCAAATTATTCATCAGTCACTTTTGCTTTCATTAAAAGTGACAGTCTGGTGTGCTATTTGGTCAGGATTAATCATTGGACCTTCGATCTTTGAAACTGAAAACGGCGTCAATGGCGAGCGATATCGTGATATGATTGAAAACTTTTTAATGCCACAACTGCATGCTTTGGGCTTTATTAACATGTGGTATCAACAAGACGGTGCTACACCGCATATAGCCAGGATTACAATGGAATTACTGCGAGACCTATTTCCACAACAAGTTATTTCAAGAAATGGTGATGTTGATTGGCCTCCAAGGGAATATCTGAAAAGCAAGGTTTATACAAACAAACCAAAAACGCTTGATCAACTCAAACAAAATATTCGTAATGAAATTAATAAAATACCGCGTGAAATGTATGAGAATGTAATGAAAGATATGCTCAAAAGGGCTCGCATTTGTGAAGTTAACAGAGGTGGGCATTTATCTGATATTGTATTCCATACATAATTGGCGGCATTAAATAAAACATTTATCAATATAAGATCCATTCTCTTTTATTTAATCAAAAACTATAACCGAATATAAGTAGTATACCTTCCCGACGGACACCCTGTATTTGTTAGCTTTTTAGAGGAAGGCCTGGGGTATCTCTAATTTGTAAATTGCTAAGAATTTACAGTTTAAACTTTAGAACAATTTGAATAGCTTTATCTTTAGATTATTGGTGGCAAAAAAAAATCAAATGTTTTTGTTGCTCAAATTGTCGATTTAATATTTTGGAACAGCAATTCAGTTTTGTCAAAATTTCTTACATTTTTGGCTCTATAATGATAATTTTTTGCCATTTTTCAGCGAAAGAGACATTGCTACTCAAATTACGGCTATGAAATTTAACTCCACCAATACAATTATTTTCGCTTGGAACTATATGAAGAGACCGCCCTTTCAATTTTCGGATATAGCATCTTTTTTTTTATTTTCTTGTAGTTAAATATATATACGAAGTCATAACAAGGATTAGTATTAATGAGATAATTATTATATTGAATAATTCAATCTAAATGTCAGTTGAATATATATTTTTCTCGATATATCTAATTTATAATTTCTTATTTTTCTGCATTTTTGTAAAGCAACATCGCCTGATTGTTTAGAGGAAATATTTGTGAGAAATTTACTTTTCCCAGTTGTCAATTTCGATACAATTTTGAAAGATTTTGTCTGATATGATATCGGTTTTTATTTTTTTTTTTTTAACCTTTGACATTAGTGAAAGACCCCTTGTAGAAATTTATAGATGAAACGAAAAATCGACTTTTCGAAATTTTAAAACATACGAAAAATTGAATTTTTCAAGTAAACGAGAAAGTTGATTTTTCGACTTGTATAAATACGTGAAAAATCGATTTTTCGATCTTTTCAAATATTCGTATATGAAACAATTACTTACATAAGTACATTATATTTTAAGTCCTACTTATTATTATTGTTTTATTACCTACACTTTGCCTCAAGTTTATTATAAACTGTGAAGAATAACGTAACAACAACGTTCAGTTTTTAAAAGTTCGCTAACAAATTATGTATATTCGACTATCGACACGAATTGTTAACTCTTTACACATCATTACGAAAAACTGACAGTGTTGCCGTTCATTGCTTATCGCACTGATATCAAGCGTTCATGAATGCTGTTTCTTGTTAAAGATTTTTCAGTGTTATTCCGTACTTTAACTGAAGTAGACTTTATCTCTGAATTAGCGATATTTTATGAATAAGGCCGTTAATAATATTATATTTCTGATTTTCTAAATAATTTCTCTTTGCTTTATGTTGAGTGTAAACTATAAAGAATAGTGTGATGACAACGTTCAGTTTTTAAAAATTGGCAACAAATTATTTATATCCGAGTATCGAATCGAATCGTTAATTCATTACACACCATTTACGACGACAAACTTGCAGTGGTGCTATCAAAACATATAAAGCGTTTGTTTAACGTAGTTAAACCCCTTCGTGTATTAGACGAATTAAAATGAATTTTCTAAGAATAATACTGAATTACATCGAACCAAATTGAATTAAATTGAATTACATCGAGTCAAAATGATTTAATTTGAATTACATTTCACGAAATTGAATTGCATTGAATTAAATTGAATTACTATATCAAATTGCATTGAATTACACTGAGTTACGTTGAATTACATTGAATTACTTTGTACCAAACAATTCGTAAATATTTAGCATAAATAGTAAAAATTAATTATTTATTTGCTAGTGGAAAGGCTACCTTAACCAACTATGTAATTGTAAAAACCCCTATTTTGTTACGCCCATGTGGCAACTCAGCGGAGCACAGAGGTCTCATGGTTAAAATCAGTGATAAATTCGCTCTTTTTCCGCCAGCCGCCCTCAACTTAAAACAAAAAAAGAAGTAATATAAGTTAGCCAGTCTGTTGTTTTTTCATCTTCTCGTAAGTATTTCCATTCCGCAAAGAACCTGAGGTCTTCCCAAAACCCTCCAATTTATTTTGTGGAACTTAAATTCTTAAACTGAAATCTTCAGATAAAATCTGACAGATTTACAATTTATCAGTTATATTTTACAGCGTTCATTGTTTATAACACTGATGTCAAACGTTCACGAATATTGTTATTTATTATTATATATATTATTATTATATTAAAGATTTTTTGGCGTTATTCTGTACTTTAACTAAAATATACTTTATTTCTGTATTAACGATATTCTATGAGTAAGGCCGTTAATATTTAATTTTTGATTTTCTAAATAATTTCTGTGTTTTAAAACATATTTAAGTTTACTCTTTTTAAAATTCATTTAAACCGATTTAAACAATCTGTATATTATTTGCATGCAAGAGAGTGGGAAAAAATATAAATTTTTTACCATTTTTTTTTTTTTGTTAAAATTTTTTTTCGGTAGAGTCTTAAACTTCCACCTACCTTTTCCCTACTGAGACAAATATTTTTTCCACAATTCATTTTTTTATTAAAAAAAAATCAATAGTGTTTTCATTTACTGTTTCTTTACAATACTTTTGATCTATCCCCATTTCTTGCCCGAACTTCGTGATGGAACACAAGCACACCTTTTGAACAAAATTTTGTTTTCATTTCTATATAATTTTTCGAAATAAAACAAAAACAGCTTTCATCTTTTCCTACTTCTGGAAACTTCCCTATCGGCATTGCCAATTAAATACTTACTTACTTTTCATTGCAACGTGTAGTTCCACCCCCATTGATGAAAACGAATTTTGCCAATAATTAATTTTGTTTTGTATTATTATTAAAAATGATCTTTATTTAGAATACAACAAAAATCTACAACCAAATAAAATTAAGTATTCTTTTTGTGTTTGTTTGTTTTTCTTTTAAATATTTTACACTAAATTCTCTTACAGACAAATTTGTTTGTTTGTTTTTCTTTTTTTTTTTTTGTTCAATTTTTAAATAATAATCATTATCCTCATCGGTTTGTGTTTTGTTCATACATTTTTTGAGCGTTTTGTTTTTATTTGTGATCTATATAATATATAATTATCGGTATAATACATCGAAAGATCATTTCACATAGCATTACTTAATTTCTTCCAATACGATCGAGGAGTCGTTCTAACTCCTAATGATCATGAGAAAGAGTCGTTTTTTGTGTGATTACTGAGAGAGAGCAAGAGTGCGGATGACTCCCGTTTTGAATACTTACAATTGCTAAGTTTACTAAATATTTAGTATTAAATTTAATATTTATATTTGTTTTATATTTATATTTTTTATTTCAATTTTTATATATATTTATATATATATATATATATATATACTATATACTACATACATATGTATATAAAAATAATGACTAATATCTGAAATACTTATCGTGTTTAAATATCGTATAAAATAAATTATGCGTGATCAATCGATTGTTTATTGCTTAACGTAGCATTTAATGTAACGTAACGTTTAACGTAAATCGACTAAAGTATCTGTTCTTTTTTTTGGAAAATAATAATAATAATAATGAAAATAATACATACATAATTATAATGTAGTTATAATAATAATAATTATAATAATAACCAAATAGAAGACAAGATACATGAGTAACGCGAATCGATGCTCAATGAGATTTCACGCAAAACGGAAACGGAAGGGAGGGGGCAGCCATAATTGAAACAAGGTAAGCGTACATTGTTATGTTAACGTAAATGGTAACAGCAATATACACTGTTATGCATATGGTAACATAGACGCTTACGGTTGCGGTAACGGTTACGATTACGATAACGAGTAACGTAAATGGTTACGGTAACATATAAGTTGCGGTATCGTATACAATTGCGGGTACACGGTTGCGGTAACGTATAGGATCACCGCAACAGATACGATTACCATAATGTATACGGTTACGCATGTATACGGTTACGCTAACGTATACGATTACCGTAACGTATACGATTACCATGACGTACACGGTTACGCTAACGTATATGATTACAGTCACATATACGATTACCGGAACGTATTCGGTTACGCTAGCGTATTGGGTTACGATAACGTATACCGTTACGCTAACATATAGGATCACAGTAACAGATACGATTACCATACCGTATACGATTACGCTAACGTATACGGTTACGCTAACGTATACGATTACCGTAACGTATACGATTACCATGACGTACACGGTTACGCTAACGTATATGATTACAGTCACATATACGATTACCGGAACGTATTCGGTTACGCTAGCGTATTGGCTTACGATAACGTATACCGTTACGCTAACATATAGGATCACAGTAATAGATACGATTACCATACCGTATACGATTACGCTGACGTATACAGTTACGCTAACGTATACGATTACCGTAACGTATACGATTACCATAATGTACACGATTACGCTAACGTATACGGTAACGCTAACGTATACGATTACCATCACACTTACGATTACCGGAACGTATTCGGCTACGCTAGCGTATTCGGTTACGATAACGTATACGGTTACGATAACGCATACGGTTACACTAACGTATCCGTATACGGTTATATCCGGTTACGCTAACATATACGGTTACGGTAGCGTATACGGTTACGCTAATGTATACGGTTACGGTAACAGAAACGATTACGATGACTTATACGGCTACGTTAACGTGTTTATTTAACGTAACATATATGGAAACGTAAACGTATACTTTTATGGCGTCATATCCTTTACGGTATAATATAGGGTAGTGTAAACAATTACATTAACCTACACGATTACATTAACGTATAATGTTATCGTAATGTAGACGATTACTTTAACGTAATAACATAAGCGGTTACATAAACCTCCACGGGTACGACAACATAAACGGTTACCTTGAAATCAACGATTAACGCCAACAGTTACGTTAATAAAAGTGGTAACGGTAACGTAGAGTTATACGTATGCATACACTAACGTTAACAGTTACGATAACTGTAGCATAAACGGTTGCGATAACGTAATCGCCGTTGGTTACAGACGGCTACAGTAACGTCAACGTTTGCCCTTTTTGGCTGTTGGTATGTTTTGTGAATGTGAATTGAGCAAACATTTCGGTTTCGGTTTTGGTTTCGTTTTCATTATGATATGGACCACTGGATTCTATCAAGCTTTCTTTGCAGCTCTCTAGCTTTGTGTTGCTTGCTTTCATCTGTCATCTCTCTTATGTCTAGTTTCTCGTTTAACTTGATTCTTTTTGTTTTGTTGTTTTTTTTTCTTTGCTTTTCGCTTTTTTTTTTGTTCTGAATAATCTCGTGTTTTTGTTTGTTTTGTGAGTTTTGCTTCAAGTTTGCGAAGGAGTATCATTTACAAGCAAATCCAACAGTTGTTTTGCCAAGATCTTTTTTCATAATTCTCATAAGCTGGTGGTGCCCGTGGTCATCATACCACTGGGATGATGCATGCCCCCATTCTGGAAGTACATGTAGTAATTGTACGGCTGCTGTGAAGCGGCCGCTGCGGCCACTGCCACCTGAGTGGCCGCCACCTGATGTTGAGCCAACGCGGTTGTGTTCGAGGCACTATCACAATCCAGTAACTGCTGGTGTCCGCCTACTGGCGCTCCACCCACCGGTGAGGGCGTCATGGGCAGGCTGGCCGTCAGGCCGCTGTTCACCGGATTGCCCACCTGACAGCTGGCTCGCAGTGCCACTGCTTGATGGTGAGCCAGTATGTCGGTAACGGTGTGCGGGGAAGGCCAGCCGTGAGCGACCGCGGCTGCGGCGGCGGCCGAATGTACCTGATGGTGGCTCTGGTGGGGTGAACCTGTCTGAGGTGGTGAGGGCGTGCCGCAGGAAACGGTCGCTTTCATGTTATACGTGTTGTACGGCTGATAGTACAAGTGAGGATGGTGCGCATGTGCGGCGGCCACCGTCGTGTGCGCGTGTGGGTGAGGATGGGAGGGAGCGACTGCGGCGGCTGCCGATGTGACCACAGTGTGCGGCGGTGTGTGATGGGCCACGTGAGCTGCGTGTGCGTGGTGATTGTGTCCATGGGTGGGCGTGTGCGCGTGCGCATGCGCCTGTGCGGCCAGGCTGTGGCTGTGCGTATGCTGAGGTGATGTACTCGGAGCTGGTGCGGGAGTGGCCACGGGGGCCGGCGTCGGCGGATGATGACTAATCGGATTCAGTTTGTTGCGCAAAATTCGTGAAATCGAGCTGACACTGGGCACGTTCGTCTTGTCGCAAATGCCCTCACTTAGCAGACGGTCGCGTATCTCCCAGGCGAATATGCCCGGATCTCGTTGCTTTAACTCTCGTATGTGATTGACCACTTTGGGCGTGGTCACTCGGGGCTTAGAACCCCCAATTGCACCCGGCAGTATGGAGCCGGTCTCATGATATCTGGCCAAGATCTTGGAGACACAGCCATGACTGACTCTCAGCTGGCGGCTAATATCACAGGGCCGGATGCCTAGGCGGGCCAACTCCACAATGCGCATGCGGGTGGCGTTCGGCAGGGGTCGACCGTTAACAAAGACACCGCCCAATTGGTTGACTTCACCATATTGAGGGCATTGATTTTCTGCAAAACAACAACAAAAGAAACGAAAGAAACACAAATTAGCGAAAAGAATCATTTACGATAAATATCTTTCTATGGAAAGCAAAGAAGGAAATGAACGGAGGAAAGGAGAGAGAAAGAAGAAAACAAGAAAACTTAAACTATTTTTCCCTAGAACTATCATACTAAACTAAATAATTTGCCACTGAGCAACCATAACTCATAATTCACTGTTCAAATGCTGCTGAATGCATTTGCAATTAGTTTATCGCACAAAACAGAGTTCATGTGGCCAATGGAGCACATCCGCAGCCAGCATTCTGGCATTATTGTTTAGTTCCGAGAATTGCGGATGTTATTATGTAGATTTTTTTTTATTATTACGTTGCTTTGTTTGTGCTAAACTGCCGAATGCTAACTATTTTGCTGGAGTCTCCACGAAAGGCCGGCATGAGTCAGGGAATAGGTGGAAATTTTGGGAAAACATTAAATTTTACATTTTAAAAGTTAACTGTGAAATATAAATGGAATATGAGCCAATATGTCTGTAGGCCAAAGAAAAGAATTTTTGCACAAAAATGTTCACGTATTTTGTGACTTAAGAGACCCATAGTAAGTCAGCAAATCCACTTCCTTTGGATACGTTATGGCAGAGCTTCTCTCATTCAATAAGCTTACGTATTCTTGTAACATATAGTGACTGTTTACGTGCACAATTTACGTGCACAATTTCGACGACTATCTGGCGATAAAAGACTAAAAATGGCTCGAAAATTTCGCTATTGCACTAACTGCTTAGCGCATTCGCATCTTCTACGCAATTGCAGAAGCCATGAGAGATGCAAAGTATGTCTCGCCAGACATCATACCCTTCTTCATGACGGTAACTTCGGAAATCAAACCGTGAAACGACACTGAAAGCAATTACGGAAACCGGGCAACGCCAAACGCTGCTTCCCGATCAGCGACTATCATCATCAACGTTAATTCCACATCATAAAGAGGAGAATTAAGACAAATCTGGTCTAAAATGAATTATACTATTATTATTATTATTATACTATTTTATTCACAGGAACTTAATAGCAAAATGAATTGAAACTGTTAATGTTTTTTTTTTAATTTTAAATTTGCGCCTACTGAATTCAAAGAACATGCAAATTATAGTTAAATAAGTATCAACTGTTTGTTTAGCTCAAAATTGTATAACGCTTAAATTCCTGGCTTAAATATTACAGGATTTTGCAGTACTGCAAGGGGGGCGGCATGTTTACGTGCACAAGTTTTCCTTACCCTGATAGTTGTAAGTTTTAATTTGTAAGTACACGCCCAGCACGGTTAAGAAAAGAGCTTTCACTCCACCATTCTAGCAGTGTAATAAAGCGGTCTTCTAACTCTCGCCCAAGTATCAGTACTCATTTTACTTTCGATATATAGACTACTTATTTGAACGTTTAAAGTCCCTGCTTGGTAAAATAATCTCTATTTTGTAAACCCCAGAAATAAAAGGTAAAACCTTGCCAATAAATTGAAATCATTGGATTATACATTCTTTAACCTCCCGTTTTCCTCATTCTCTTTCATATGAAATAAAAACACCGTCCGATCAACCCCCCGTATTAACAGTTACCTACTACAAATCTTTTCTATATAATTCGAATTAATTATACTGATTATTTCGACAGTCGACAACGTAAAAAAACGATAGACGTTTTTCGCATAGACCAAATTTAATGGCGTCAGCCGTAATCAAAGTCCAGTTTAGAAACATTTTGCATTTATTTATATTTAATCCTCCCATTTTATTTCTGTTAATTTGTACGATGGGTAACCATTCCTGCAGAGTTACAGTTTGTTTGCGATGTCATTTTTTATACATAGTTTTTGCGTAACCCATAATTGCTTCAAAATTGCAAAACTTATAACAGTCTAAGCCACTTGTATTAAAATAAGCCTCGTATAGGGCTTCATACATTAATTTTGCTTTTCTAGAAACCATTCTCGATATTTTGCCAATAGATGGCCAAGATGTCATAGAGATTTTATTAACACACACAAAAGATTGCATGAAGCTAATGAAGCACAGCTCATGACAGTCATGGATAAATATAGTCAAATGTTGAATGATATTAAAAAAATGTAGTGTCAAAGTTTTAAAGGGTGTCCCAACAAGAAAAAAACAGTCAATGGTGTTCGGTATTGTGAAATGATAACCAGTTTTTTCGTGCCTAGAATTGAAGAAATGAATGTGAAGGACATGTGGTTTCAACAAGAAGGCGCCACATGTCATACAGCCAGAGAAACAATTCAACTGCTGCATCAGTCATTTCCCGGTCGTGTTATTTCCCGTTTTGGAGACCAGAATTGGCCGCCTGGATCGTGCGATTTAACACCATTAGACTTTTTTCTTTGGGGTTTTTTAAAGTCGATGGTTTACGCGAATAAGCCGACGACAACTCAAGTCTTAAAAGAGGAAATTGGACACTGCATTAATGAAATACCGCAGCATTTATGCAAAACGGTTAAACGGGAAAATTTCATTAAAAGATCGACGGCCATCTGTCCGATGTGTTGTTCCATAGATAACCTCATTCTGTGTACTTTACGATATAATAAAGTTTCACGATTTTTTTTTAAATATCTGTGTTTTATTTAAAATTTAAATCTTGCGTTCTTGTTGGGACACACTTTAGTTCATTTATGTTACATTTTTTAGCAGCAGGCCTTCAGAACTTATTATACGCTAAGATTTATTGCAATTAGTTTCGCACCAAGCCTCGTAAGTTTAACACATTATCATAGAAACCAATTCCGAAAAGTCGTGAAGAAATGGACAAATCATAGAAAATCATAGATCATAATTCTACGAACGGTATACAAGATTATGGACGACAAATGTACATACAGACAGTCGTAAAAAACTAGTTGGATATACGGAGAGTTATCTATAGATTTTCATACGATAGTATATGAAACAAAACAGAAAATCATTCCTACAATACTGTGTAATAAGCGGTTCGTTTATGAAAACATTTTGTTACAAAAAATTCAACGAAATACAAAATAACTCCAAAAAATAAAGCTTTTAATATGCGAAGACTAGTTCATGGCAATTAATTAGGCATCGATCCTCTTACATAAAATGTGCTAATCCATAAACCATTTCAGGACACATCTCATACTAATGGTCGAAGTTCCATTGTAAAACTATATGAACTATACAACAGATTATCTTGAACAAATGGACATACAAATAATCATATACATAAATTAATTGTTATGTTTTATGCCACTTTGTACTGTTTTCACTAAGTGATTTCTACTTAGCGGACTGGTGATCCTATTCAGAAGCGCGGAGGTAGACCCATATCTCGTATATTGTTACATATTATATAAGAAGATCCTTTTTTTGCGTTTAAACTACTTCAAACCGCCTTATGATTCATTAATGTGTTACGATATTTTTTCACTGTTAGCAAATGCGGTATCGGTATTTGAAGCATATTTTTCTCACGCCCAAATTTTAGTGGGAAATAGTGAATACACTTCCTTTTTATAGATTTAGGACTTCGGCTATTCCTTGCAACTTTATTTGTTAGGATTTTCATGACGGTTATAACACTGTTCAAGTAATTCGTGAGTTTCAATGCTAATTGATGTAACCGCCTTTCTTGGATATCCACTGTGTGGAATATATTCGCTGCTTGCACGACCTTGTTGTGAATCAGCAAAAATCCACAAGTGGTTTTATTTGACAGAAAAGAATGGCCATAATATTTTTCAAGCCATTTCTGAAATTCGAATTATTTTATTATATCTAAAAATGGACAAACATTGTGATTCAAGTCAAAAGAATGGTTACAATACTGTTCATATAATTCCTGAGTTTCAATGCTAACAGATGTAACCGCCTCTTTTGGATGGCGATTCTATAGAATATATTCGCTGCATGTACGGCCTTGTTGTAAATCAGCAAAATATCCAAAAGTGGTTGTATAAAAGAATGGCCATAATACTTTTCAAGTCATTCCTCAGTTTGAATGCTATTTTTTTTTTCATCAAAAAGCAATGTTGTTTCAACACACAAAATTCGAATTATTCAGTGAAGCCATTTCCGAGTTTGAATGCTATTTTTTCTCTTTAAAAAGCAATGTTGTATCAACGCGCGAAATTCGAATTATTGTATTATATAAAAAAGTGTAAAAATATTGTAATTTAAGTTAAAAGAATGGCCATAATACTACAAGCCATTTCGGAGTTTGAATGCTATTTTTTCTCGTCAAAAAGCAATGTTGCATCAACACCTGAAATTCGAATTATTTTATTATATATAAAAATGAAAAAAAAACACTGTAATTCAAGTCAAAAGAATAGTTATAGCACTCTTTAAGTCATTCCAGAGTTTGAATGTTATTTTTTCTCTTCAAAAACCAATATTGCATCAACACTCGAAATTCGAATTATTTTATTATATATAAAAAGGAAAAATACTGTAACTCGTCAAAGGAGTGGATATAATACTATTCAAGTTATTCCTGAGTTTGAATGCTATTTTTGTCATCAAAAACCAATGTTATTTCAACACATAAAATATAGTTTTCTACGTAAATTTTTTTAGGGCATCCCACAACTACCGCATGATTAAACCACCATTTGTTCGTAGAAAAGAAAGCATTTCCCCAAAGAAACGAAATTTTTTTCATAGGAAAAGTTTTTTCTTATAAGGAAATAAAAAGAAAAAAATACGAGAGGAAGAAGAAGATATTTGATCAATTGCTGCATAAGGTAAACAAAACTAGTGTTTTTATAGTTGAAAGGAAATTTGACTTATTCTGAATTGCTATACAAAATAATTGAGTATTATTTACGAAATGCATGAGAATTGTAAAATTTTTCCATTTGAAATATTTCAAATTTTCCATAAAAAAGATGATTCCCGAAGCTAAAGTCGTATTCAGAATTTAATGAAATTGTGCACATTTAATTTTGTATTCTGCTCTTATGTCTATTCACAATGGACCAAATACGCCCAAGTTTTCACGTTGCTAAATCAGCAACGACTAAACTTCTTCTTCATAAAGAAGAGTTTGATCATATTTAGTGCAATAACTTAGTTGGATCAGGGATAAACTTTATTAAAGCTGCATGGGTTCCTTTCGAAATTGAGTTTACAAAAATATAATCCAGCAAAGCTTGGTTTTACTGCTTCCAATAGCCACGTATAATTCAATATACGTATATAAAAATGAAAAAAATACTGTAATTCAAGTCATAAGAATGGTCATAATACTTTTTAAGCCATTCCCTAGTTTGAATGCTATTTTTTCTCTTTAAAAAGCAATGTTGTATCAACACCCGAAATTCGAATTATTGTATTATATATAAAAATGGAAAAATACTATAACTCAAGTCAAAAAAATACCTTCCCGAGTTTGAATGCTACCTTTTCTCGTCAAAAACTAATGTTGTATCAACACACAAAATTCGAATTATTTTGTTATATAGAAAAATGGAAAAATACTGTAACTAAAGTCAATGAGATGAAGTTTCGATAGACTTCGATGGAAGCAGATTATTGATTTTCGTGGGACAGGTGACATGTGCAAGTTGATCTCAAGACTGTTTTGCCGATTTACACATTCGTTAAAAGCAAAACTTTGTATTCATATCTGTACACATAAAAGCCATATATGGCTTTCGGCATGCTAGATAACTTCTTTCAGATAAACTTGACAGACAAATAGTTTCAACAGACGAATATTGTCCAACTACTGTGGACGAAGTAAAATTTTTTGTAAAAGGTTTAAAAAATCATAAGGCTCCACGCCTTGATGGAATTAAACCTACAGTTTTAAAAAAAATGCTTGACGTAGTTTTCGATATTATAATGAAAGCTTTTAGCTGGTACCTAAAGAATGGAAATTTTCTAGCGCCTTTCAGAAAAGCTAAAGTTGTTCCGGTCCTCAAAAGTGGAAAAGACTCCAAGAACCCTAAAAATTATTGTCCAATTAATATGCTGAACTGTCTCGGTAAGATCTTTGAAAAGATAATTCCGGAACGAATAAAGGAACACGCGGAAAATAACTTGGTTTTTGGTTACACCAAATAAAAAGAATTGTAAATACGGTTTTAAGCAACAAAAGACATCGAAAAAGTACTGGAATTGTTTTTCTAGATATAGAAAAAGCCTTCGATTCCATATGGCATGATGGTCTAATATTTAAACTTAACAAATTTGAATTTCCCATTTATTTACAAAAGATGCTAAGAAGTTTTTTGGCCGACAGATCATTCATTGTTAGTGTCAACGAAGAGCAGTCCGCACCCCGAAAAATTGTAGCTGGTGTACCGGAAGGTTCGGTTTTGTCTCCGACTTTGTACGCCATATTCACATCAGATTTTAAATTGCTTAAAAATGAGGCTGTAGCATTATATGCGGATGACACTGCCATAATGTCAAGTGGAAAAGTTTCAAATGCAATTGTTAAGAATGTGAAGAAATCGCTAGCTCATATTGGAAAATATTTCACGAAATGAAAAATAAAAGTAAACGAGGGAAAAACACAAGCTATAATTTTCCCCTTCAATAAATCGCCAAAACGTAACCCTTTGCTGAAACTCAATATAGCCGGTATTGATATTCCTTTACAAAATTCAGTGAAATACCTGGGATTAATACTTGACAAACACTTGAACTTTAAAGAACATGTTTCAAGTGAGGCATACAAAGCTATAAAATGTGGACGAGCGTTATTCCCTTTACTTAACCGTAGATCTATCTCATTTAAAATTCCAAAAATAAATGCTGTCAGGTCTGGTCTAAAAGAAGTGCCAAAAGTCATTTGGAGAAACTCCAACTACATGGCTTACTCATGAGGTATTCAACTCATCGCATACATGATCGTTTTAAGGAGGATATGTTACATGCTTACATTGGCAAAATAAATGACAAATTCGAGAATCAAAGCAGGCTACCGCATCATAGATTGTTGATTGTTGTTTAATTGCTTTCTCTTTCATAGACAAAGATTATTATTGTTTGAAAAATAAAATATCTTCCTTTGCTGCAATACTTTTAGTTATATCTCAACCTATGTAGTTATTAAAATCTGTTAAACATTTTTTAATTGCATATATCTGTGGTCACAACCCGTAACAGCCTAACTCGAGTTAGGACACAATTGTGTTATTAGCACCATCGTATTCAGCGTATCTAAATTTATTTGCTCTAAATATTTCATGTTTGTATCTCTTCTAGGAAGGCAATTAATCCTAAAAAACCTAATAGCTTAAGTTATTTTTCTAAATGACTGTTTTGGCATAACCGCCTACGTCAATTTAGGATTACAACAAATATAAACATTATTTTTTCATCATTGCCTAAATCAACTTAAGTCGTTAATCCAAAAAAATAAAGAAACAATTTTATTTTCCTAACTTGAGTTAAACTCTTATTCCGAATTACAATTTTGTTTTTTGATAAACATAAATTGAGTTAAGGTCTTTCTCCAAAAAAAAAAAAAATTTATTTAATCTGGAATAATAGCCTAACTCAACTTGAACTTTTTGACTTTCGTTCAACAATTCATAAGAGCCTAAGTGCCTTTTTCGACAATATCTTTTGACTGCAAGAATAAACAACTATTTTTTGTTAACAACTAAGTAAAGAAATTCGTTTCCTTGGAATCTGTAGCAAAGTTTTCCAAAAAACACCTTCTCCTGATTTTCAGTGAAGATTCAAAACTTTAAACTCCTGTACTGAAAATATTGAAAAACAGACTTAGGCTGTTATGTGTTGTGACCACAGATATGATAGAAGTAAAATAAAAAAAATGAAATTTTATAAGTTTAACTTAGCGTCAGAATTTTTTATTTTATATTTTGTCTAAAATGGATTATTGAAATTATATTCTAAGTAAACTACAACATTGCAGTATTGAGTTGGTAGTTGATTCATATTGCTGTAAGTTATAAAAATGATACTAATTTGAAATTAGAAAAAATATTTGAAAAAAAAGCTTTGGATTTAGATTGTAGCTAAAGTAGATAACACACAAAATTTCACACTTTTTAAAAAGTAGTTGAAATTTCTTGCATGCTTTTAATATATATTATTTAATATAATATTGTATTAGAAATTATTATAATTTAAATTATCTTTGTTCACGAAAAAGTGTTCTTTAATAAAAACCCAATCTCAAGCACAAATTTCAACCTCCCTTCGAGTTCACACATTTCTGATTTTTTTCTTAAATTTTAAACTTTTCTCTATTAATATTCCCCTTCCGCTTAAGCCGAAATGACATTCTGGTTTATGTTTTTGGCAATGACTTAACCGGATATTTTTTGTTATTTTGCATTCTGGTGTCGTGTCGTGTCGTTTTTTTCGCCCCCTTCTGTTGTACGAGTACTCGTATATCTTCACAAAGTTGTTGTGTAAAGAAATTTTACGACTTGATTTTCGTTGTTTATTGCATGTGTGTGAGTGCTTTTTTAACTTTTGTTATACTCCCAAATTCACCGGAAGTCAAGCGTTGGCTATATAAAGGTTAAGTAACACACAAAAAATGGAGACTTATCTCCCTTTTTTTTTGTACAGGATTTTATTATATTGTTCTCTTCTGTAAGTACTTTTAGTTCATTTAGGAAGTTTCAATTTGGTTATTTGCAGCAAAGTAGGGTAGAAACAAAAAGTGGACAACTGTAGTAGCTGTTTGAGAGGGGGAGGCTGCTCAATGGCCACGAAATGAAGGCCAAGATTTGCCGGTTATCTTTCTGCAGTTCCTTGCTAGTTAAAGTGCGTTCTCATGCTAGATGTTTAGAAAAAATGCGCGTAAAAATTCAGCATGGGGAAAGTTGCTAGAAGCAGGAAGTAGACATGAACGAAAGGATGGACGGTGTCTGAGAAATACGGAAAGTTAGATAACATTTTATTTCTAACTCGTTTATAAAATTACACAACCAAATCCTTTGTTAAATTGGTAAGAGCCTTTCCTATGTAGGTTTATTTAACGTTAGTAGTTCAGTTTGAAGTAACCGGCCATAGCGCGATACTATCACCTATCATTCT
This sequence comes from Philornis downsi, assembly GCA_019455685.1. Lineage (NCBI taxonomy): Eukaryota > Metazoa > Arthropoda > Insecta > Diptera > Muscidae > Philornis > Philornis downsi. The sequence goes on along the minus strand of JAHXMU010000033.1, from coordinate 1,557,184 downwards.
TTGAACAGCAATCATTTCGACATGTCTGACGAATATATCGACTTGTCTATTAAAAGCTTTTTAGATCGCTTTTCCCATTGAGAGAGACTAAAATTATAAGACCTAAATCTATTACTTTGCCAATAAGTGGCTTTAATAATTTGTATCCCACGTTTTATGAGTGCCATCGATTTACGCTAGATGGCGTTAGAAAGATAAAATTTCACACACAAAAAACTGCTCAGACAATTTTGTGATTGTTTGACTTAATAATGTTAGAATGAGCATCAAAGTGGATATCAGCAAAGGGAAAATATGACATATTTTATAATGTTTCTTCGATAAAGCGGGGTGCTAAATTCTTTTCACGAGAAAAAAGATTCCACGAGACTTTTCAGCTTTTCTTGTATTGATTTCCAACACTGTAATCGGAAAAGTTGACATTTTTACCTCATAATATGTTCGATAATATATTTGTAAAACTATTAAATTGCTCTTTCTTTATCGCTATTTAATTTCCAAGTTTACAAATATTTCATTGAACATATTGAGACATAAAAATGTACATTATTCCAGATTTCAGTGTTGGAAATTAACAAGGAAAGGGATTGGCGTTGCTACATAATAAAATTTTCCTCGTTAAAAAAAACTGCTGGACAAATTTTGCTTCAAATTCTACAATTTTTTTTTTATTAAATGCGCAACTAAGTTCCGCAGTTTGCCAATAGATGGCGCCAGCTGGAAGTGCTAGTCGATTCTGCCATAACCTAAACGTCATGTGCCAAGCTTAGGCACATGGTATCCACCATATTCTCCAGATATTGCGCCGTCCGATTATCACTTGTTCCATTCGATGGCACACCGTCTGACTGACCAGCAGTTCACCTCATATGACGACATTAAGGAATGGCTAAATTCGTGGACAGTCTCAAATGATAAACAGTTTTACCGTGACGGAACTCGAGTTTTGCCAGAAAGATGGGAAAAAGTAGTAGCTAGCGATGGGCTATACTTTCAATGAATCATTGGTAAACATATTTTCATAATAAAGTTGCTTTTTATAAAAAAAAAAAGCGAGAACTTAGTTTCGCACCTAATATAGGGAGTTTTACCGCTAGAAGTCAGCATAGCACTATCTCTAAGGCAAAACCGCAAGCCAGACGGTTTAAATTGTCAAAAATGTCCTGATATTTTTGTCGATTCCATTCTGATAATTTTGATGTGAAAAATACAACCCGCTTTAGAGGGCCAATTGTCGAAAATGTCGATAGAGTACTAAAAATCGTCAAGTTCGGCCATCATGTAAGCACTATTTCGATTGGCCAGGAGCTAAATACTGTGTAAAAAATCATTTGGATCCACTTGGATGAAACTGGACACAAAAAGAGGATGTCAAAATAACCATTTGGAACCACTTGAATAAAACTGGACGCAAAAAGAAGATGTCATACAGGAGAAGTTTGTGAAAATCGATTGTCCCAGGTTTTTAGGAGTATTTTTTCTACGAAAAAAGTTATCAAATGAAAGTGTGTATATTTAATCTAAACCGGATCACTCTAACTATGCAAAGTAAAACTTTCAATGTCGTGCAAAAATATGTTTTACTACATCTTGTAGAATTCGGTAAGCATCCTATCTCTCTCCATATGAGAAGTTCTCCCATATCTTATTCCTAAGATGCTAGAAAATTTATTTCAGTTGATTTTTAAGTCCTTTTATCAACTATCGGTGTTTTCTTTTCTGACAGAAATTACAACATATTTGCCTTCTTAAAAGGCAACATTTTCAAGAATGGATAGAACAAATGTTGAAATTTCTGTTAGGAAAGAAGATTTTCAGAAATGGATAGAACTAATGTTGAAATTTCTGTTAGGAAAGACAACATTTTCAAAAATGGATAGAACAAATGTAGACATTTCTGTTAGGAAAGAACACCGATAGTTTATTAAAGTTTTTAAAAATCATCACAGTCCTTTACGTTCTCTAGTAGATCATGGATTAAGAGCATTTTCTAAAAATCTTCGGAAAATGTTCTTCTTTTCTTGTTAATAGTTAATAATTGTGAATTTTTGGCGCCATGTCTTTTTTTTGTGGATACAACCGTCATCGCCTTCTTTGGACACGATTTTTGCATTCCAGTCCACTGCTTTGGATGTAGCTTTGTCTCAGTTGTAAAGTGGTAGACCCATGTCTCATCCCTGGTTATAAATCAACGCAAAAATTCGCCTTTATTGCGGTGAAACAGCGCCAAACACTCTACTGAAACATCTTCAAGACGTTGATTTTACTCTATTGAAAGCAACCGCGGCACTCATCTTCCTTTCTCATCTTCAAATCTTCGGTCAATATACGATGTATAGCACTTTTTGAAACGCCTATCATTTAGCTAGCTCACGTATCTTCCGACTATCATCCAATACCATTTTGTGGTTTTTCTTAACCGTGTCTGGCGTGGTCGACCTCTACGGTGTTCGTTTTAGCAGCTCGTACGGTCTCGTTTAAACTATGCTATCCAATATATTACAGTCGTAAATGAAGTATCAGACTCCCCTAGAGTAGAATCTAGCTCGGCTTTAATATTAGTTGCACTGAGACCTTTCAATTGGAAATATTGAATTACATAACTGTGACCAATTTTTTCCATTGTATACAAATTCACTGAGATCGTTTACAATACGGCGCCTTGAAACTTAAAACATATGTTGTATAAGGTTGCCAAATAATTTTCACCAAAATAATTTTTTTCAAACTACTGGCATCGCCCTCGTTTAGCATTTCTATATTCTATTCTGAACAAGAAAGAATATATTCAAATCTCAGAGAGTTATATTTTTAAAGTATTACACACAGATGAGGCAACATTTTTTTTTAGAAAAAAAAGTGAAAGTAATAATAACAGTCTTACATAAAATTGCACTTAAACAAACAATTTACCTAATATGGATTAACTTTCATTCCATATTTATCTTAATAGACGAAAAAGACCTATAAATGCAAGGCAGAATCTAATTATTCCATTAACTCCAAATGGTCTAAAATAACCCAAATAATTTCTAATTTCTGTTCCAGTGATTTAAAGGAACTTTTTATTTAGATTTCAACAATATTTTAAGTTTCCGTATCCCCTATTAAATTAACAGCGTTAGGTTAAGTTCCTGCTCACCTGTTCATTTTGTGTGAAACATTATTATTTTGTAAGTTCTATTATCGAATCCATCAGCAAGGTTTTTGTTCATAATATCTTCGATATGCTAACATTCTTTAATTTAATAGAGACCATATAAATTTAACGTTAAAATTGTTTTTAATCACATCGATATGTTGAGAATTTCATCATTACATTATCAATTTATGTTAACAAACATATTTATCGATTTCTTTTCTCTTTTTCCATATTTCAGCTTCAATTCGCTAAATGATGGCCCGACTGCGAACTGAATACAGGTAATGTTAGAGAATTAACAGAATATTAACATATAAAGGAAATAACGGTATACTGACATGTTAAATCAACACTATGTAATAGAGAGGTCCAAAAGAATGAAATGTGGTGACTTAAAGGAGTGACTCCTACTAATTATCCACATAAAATAACGTAAGCGGAAGGAGGAAATTTAACTTTAACATGTAAAGTTTTTTGAACTTTAATTTACCAACATTTTAAAAAAATACCTAAAAATTATATTTTCTACATGACATTCTTGGAATCTAGAAATTTCGAATACTCTTTTAAACTGCATTTTATAGCGATTCTTCGTAAAAACTGTAGTGTTTTGATAAAATGCGGTCATGTAAAATATTAAGTTGGATGATATGAGAGCGGTGCCAAAACTGGCCGACCTGACGTATAGATGGTGGCAGTAGTTTGAAGAAAAATATTTCGGCCAAAAATGGCAACCTTCTGGAAATTCCTTTGGGAATTCCCGGCCGAGAAATTCCGTGATGTATCCTTTAGTCATTTGATGATTCATCATATACCGTTTATATATATGTAGTGTTGTGGCACTCAAGTATTTCTTAATATTTTATATTAGTGGGATTAATTAATTGTGTAGTCATGTTAAAGGAATATCGCATCAAATTTATTGTTTGTTTTAGAAAGTATGAGGCTGGTTACAAAACTAGCCATCCTGACGTATACATGCTGCCAGTACATCACCATATGTTTCAAGTTTCGAGACGCCACATTGTTTAGTATTTTTATTTGAGCCGTCAAAACTAAACGATCTCAATGAATTTGTAAGCATGGAAAATATTGGTCACTGTTGTAATTCCATATTTCCATTTGAAAGGTCTCAGTCCAACCAATACTAAGGCCGAGCTAGATTCTACTCTGTGGAGGTCTGCTCCTTCGTTTACGACTGTAAAATATTGGGGAAAAGATTTTAAACGAGGTCGTACCAGCTGCCAAGACGAACGCCGATTAAAGTGTCCACAAAATGGTATTAGATAATCGTCGATTGAAGGTGCGTACGCTGGCAAAAAGTGCTGTACATCGTATATTGACCGATGATTTGAAGATGAGAAAGCTGTGCGTAGGATGGGTGCCGCGTTTGCTTTTAATAGAGCAAAAACAGAGTCGTAAAGATGTTTCAGTAGAGTTTTTGGCGATGTTTCACGCAATAAAGATGAGTTTTTGAGGCGATTTATAACCATGGTTGAAACGTGGATGCATCACTTCACATCTGAGACAAAGGAAAAGTCAAAGCAGTGGATTAGAATGGGAGAATCCTGTGCAAAGAAGGCGATGACGGTATCACCTGTAGGCAAGTTGAAGGTGTCTGCTTTTTGGAATGCGCATGGAATTATTTTTATTGATTGTATTCAGAAAGGAAAGAACATCAACGGTGAATATTAAGCTAATTTGTTAAAGCGCTTACGTGATGAAATTATGGCAAAAAGGAAATTTTGGAATTTGGGGAAAAAGAAAGTTTGTCTCATCAAGATAATGGTCCAGTTTACACATCCACTATTGCGATGGCCAAAATTAATGAATTTAAATTGCTTTATCACGCGCGTTTTTCGCCAGATTTAGTTCCCTCAGACTATTTTTTACTTTCTTACTTGTAAAAAGTGCTCGGTGGTAAAAGATTTGCCAATAATGAAAAGTTATAGTCTGCGGTTGATGGCTATTTCAAGGATTTTGACAGTTCTTACCATAAACTGGTTATAGAAGCTATTGAATATCGCTGAAAAAAGTGTATTGAGCTAGAAGGAGATCATGTTGGAAAATAAAGAAATTTGTTCTCAACTTTTTTTTGTGTTTCTTTGTTAGGTTGGCTAGTTTTGGGACCGCTTTCGGAATCTATTTTCAGAAATTTATAGGTTTTTTGTATACTATATATTTATAGGTTTAATGGTAAATTGAATGTAATATTTTGCCGACCCTTTTACAGCTGGTTAATATACGAGTAATGCATTAAATTACATTATTATAAATTCAGAAATAATGGCCTATCTGCACACGAGTTACCAAAATATTTCTTTTTTAAAGTAGTACTGTTGTATGGAGAATTTATGCCGCAGAAAAGACAACCATTATTTTTCCAAAAGTAATGTTATTATCACCACTTTGCAGTGCTAAATATTTACATTATTGACAGTAATCTGGAACAACTTCTGCTTCAAATAAAGAGTCTGCATATTCTGCTACCTTGTCACTAATGAAAATGTGCTCTCTCTTTGTTGGAGTACTTGCAATTTTGTTTTTCTTGGCAACGTAAAAACAAAACATTGAACATAAATTAATATTTTCTCATTAATCACAATTTGAGCTTTTAAAAATTTGCAAACCATTTTCGCCCTCCCCCCTCTCTCTCTCTCTCATGACGTGCTTAGAAAACACCATCATCATCGTCATCTTCATCATCATCATGATACTCAACAAATTGATTGTTATGTGAGTACTTGACACGAGGCCGCTCTTGACTCATGATTGATAACATTGTAAGTTGCAATGAAACACTTGGTATCATCCCAAAATTCTCACATTTGGCACAATGTGACAATTGCTGGCATGTTCAACTTCAGTGTCCACTGATGTTTGGTTAATTATCTTTGAATTCCCAACTGGGGAATAGTTTAGCAAAGTTGTGGGAATGGGAAAATTGAGTGTGCGTTGCGAAACAATGAGCTGACTGACGTTCGATTAAAAAATCACGACACTTCAAGTGACAGTGATTGAGATGGAAGGCAAAACAACTAATTTAGAGTTGCAAAGAAAAAAATGAATTGAATCATGTTTAAGAGAGTTAAGAATTCTAATTATCAGTAGAGATTACCTACCTCTGTGTACGTACACAGAGTAGTATCATTCCAGCAAAATAAATTCATCCAAGGAAGCAAACATTCATCAATATATTGTAAATGGAGAAGTGGTGAAAAATTGCGTAATCACCAAGGAAATTTACATAGGGCTGTCATAGGAGAGAATCACTATTGTATGTATGATGGCTCTTCTCTGGTTAAATAAAATTCTTGTTGTAGTGCTATTGGTGTGCCACCCTGTATATCGGTTAACACATAACGGAGGATAAACAAATGTTTTCCCAAAAACTTTAAATGGAGCTTCTTTAAGCCGACTGTCAAAAATTATTTACCTTCGGAGCTTATTGTGTCCCCTAAGAATTAGATTTTGCAGTATTTTATTCCAGCAAAATAAGTGCATCCAGAGAAGCTAATATTCAGCATTCACCTAATGATAGGGAAGTGGAGAAAATTACGTAATCACTAATGAAATTAACATAGGGTTGTCATAGGAGGCAAGCACGATTTTATGATGCCTCTTCCCTTTATATTCATGACTGGCTCGAGTGTAATGAAAATTCCAATCAAATTTTCATCATTATTCAGAGAATTGGGTTTTTTACTATATTGTCTTTATTGTGATTTTATTTACATTATTTTTAACAAACTGGTATTTTCTATATATATATAAGAGTAGACAGTTACTGAATTGGAAGGGCGCCTAATATTTTTTATAAGCGAAGTTTGTACATCCTTTACCATGAACTGCAGTCCACAGTATTGGGGAGGGACATTCTCAATGACATAAAATCCTTTGTATATCCTTTATTTGATTTCTGAGTGTTTGTAGTTTTTACAAAGAGAATGACAAAACTTATGATCGATAATATAAAAAGGGTTAAATAGTTTTTCCCCCCTAAGCTTTAAAAGGAGCTTCTTTAAGCCGACTACCAAAAATTACTTATTTGGAGCATATTATGCTCTTTAAAAAATAGTTTTTGGAGTGCTTCATTAGCATACATATTGTTTTAATTGTTTGGTAACATAAATCGAAATAAATCCATTTCTTTAAGTACTTCACTACGGTGGAAGTGGTTCAAAACTTCTTCTTTGGAACCGATAAATAGGCATGGGTTGCATTTTAAGAGGTGGTGAAAATGTGATTCTTTTTGAATGACTTCCACTTTCTTTGGAAACCATTTCTTTAAGCACTTCACTACGCTGGAAGTGGTTCCAAACTCCTTCTTTGGATGCGATAAATATGCATAGATTGCATCTTTAGAAATGGTGAAAATTTGATTCTTTTTGAATAACTTCTACTTTCTTTGGAAACCATTTTTTTAAGCTCTTCACTACGATGAAAGTAGTTCAAAACTCCTTCGTTGGAAGCGATAAATATGCATATGTAGATTGCATCTTTAGAAGTGATGAAAATATGATTATTTTTGAATGACTTCCATTTTCTTTGGAAACCATTTCTTTAAGCACTTCACTGCGAAAACTGCTTCCTTGGAAGCGATAAATAAGTATACATGGATCGAAGCTTTAGAAGTGGTAAAAATGTGATTCTTTTTAAAAAAAAACTTCCACTTTTTTGCTGGGATATTAAGATGTTTCGGTTTAATTGTTAGAAGTTATAAATGAAAACCGAACCACTGCTTTTAAGTACTTCATTAGCGTGGATTTGAAAGTAGTTTAAAGGCTCTTCGTTGGTTCTTAGAAGTTATAAAAATGTAATTCTTTTTGAAGCGCTTCCACTTTTTTGTTTGCTGGGACAACAAAACATTAAAATTGCTTTGAAGTTTATGGTACACCAAGTATTAACGAATTTAGTTATAATTTCCATTAAATTTATGATCTTTTTCTTCTTAAGGAAAAAAATACGTTCTTTTTCTTCGTTTCCTCAATGAATCCCAAAAAGAATTTCGAGTTTAAAGTCCCTGTCGTCGGTTTACTCTATTTCTCTGGTTCTTTGTTCTTTACAATCACTTTGCATTGCTTTGTATATCCTATTGAGATTTCCATGGAACTCACCATAATCAGTGCACATTATTATTACAAACATTTCGTAGTTTTTTTTCCCCCGTTTTATGAATGGAACGTGATTTACTCCATTACATGTTTATCAAGTGAACAACAACTGCAACAACAACAACAACAGCCAGAAACCAACAATTGTCACTTGTTCATTTGGTCGGGAAACAAGGAAATCCAATAGGTTTCCCTCATTTACAATGAGTGGTTATATCCAGCCGCCGCAGATTGTGGCGGCAGCCCGTGGCGATGGTGATGTTGGGTAATATGATCCCAATATAATTGAACTTTATGCCCATACAAACACGACGAACAACAGCAGCAGCAGAAGTAAAAGCAACAAAAAACCAACAAGTGTTGTTAACGTTAAACATTAAATGCGATTGACGGAGTACCCGCAACTAATAGTTTATGCCAATCAACAAGGGGTAGCGCCCAAATATTGAAATTTATAATTGGCTTATTGGCGCGGTCAAATGGATTTCCAAATTGAAATTGGGAGAACATTAAAATCCTCACATCAATAAACAAATGGCAATTTGTTGAAATATTGCAATGACAAATGATCGGCTGTCATCAGGTTAATGAAGTTGGAATTTAATTTGAAAGGAATTTAAAAGAAATTGAAGAACACAGTCATTTAGTAGAGAGTTTTCTTTTATATTTTTATTACAATATTGACCTAGAATGATACTCTTTCTCCTACCTCCACTGTCTCCAAATGTTACTGACGAAGTAAGAATATTTCCGTAAAAGTAGCAGGAAGTTTTATCGGCCTATTTCAGATTAGCAGCAGTGTCTATTGTTATGTTTCTGAAATACGGTATGCCGAAAATGCATTACTTTTAGATATCAGGACAAAAATCACGCCTAAAATTTGCCCATATGAACTGAAAGCTTAACAGGAATTTGTACTTTTAAAATGGAAATATTTTAGAGTTTTCCATAAGAAACAGGGATGTGATAATGGAGCAGGTGCGTATTTTTTCGAAAATTATGCTGGAGGAACCGGTGCCGTCAATTCAGAGCGCTATGGCCGTATGATAAACGACTTTTTTTGGTCTGCAATTGAAGACTATGAACTGGATGACACATGGTTTCAACAAGACGATGCTATCAGCCACACAACACGACCGATTTTGGCATTATTGAGTGAGAAGTTGCCAGAAAACGTAATTTAACGTTTTAGCGACGTTATCTGGCCGTCACCTAGATTATGCAATTGGACGTCGTGGGACTTTTTTTGAAAGTCCAAAGATTGAAGCATTTGAAAACCAATATTCGCCACATTAGCGCCCAGATACCGCCCGAAATGTGTGAAAAAGTGGTTGAAAACTACCTCAAAAAGATTCACTGCTGCAACCAATCCAGAGTGGTCATTTAAATTACATTGTATTTCGTATATAACGGCAAGCTCTAAACATTACAATGAAATAAAAGTTTTATCGAAATCATAGCTTTATGTGTTTTGTTTAACATTGCTTGTAAAACCGAAAAATGGATAACCATTATTAACTATGGAAATTGAAGTTGCTACATTAAACATCATATAGAAGAAACTCTTTCACAATAATTATTATTTTTCACATTTCGTTGGCCGTGGCGTGTAGTGAAAGAATTTTTCAGAAATCAACAATGTTAGTGCTGTTCTGTAAGTTTTACTAGACTATATCAGTTTAGAAACAGTATCTACTGTTAGGTTTCTGGAATAAAGAGTATATATATAAATAAGAATGTGTATAAGTATTGAAAAAGTTTTAATTTTAAATATCAGAACGAAAATCGCGTATAAAATGGGTCCAAATGGATTGATTCCGTGGTAGCTTAACAGAAATTTGTACTGTTCAAACTTATATATTTTAGAGTTTTTCATAAAAAAACAGAGAGAAGAGAATGGAAAGGGGTAACTTTAATTATGGACATTAGGCTGATACATCAAACATCATGTAGAAGAAAAACTATCACAAGAATTATTATTTTCCATATTTCGCGTGTAGTGAAAGAATTTTTCAGAAAGCAACAACATTAGTTTACAAACAGTATCTACTGTTACGTTTCTGAAATAAAATGTATATACCTATATATATAAGTAAGAATATGTATAAGTATCGAAAATGTTTTAATTTTTAATATCAGAAGGAAAATTATGCATAAAATTGGTCGAAATGGATCATTCTGTGGTAGCTTAACAGAAACTTGTACTATTAAAATTTATATGTTTTAGAGTTTTCCATTAAAAAAAAAAACAGAGAGCAGATAATTGAAAGGGATAACCTTAAACTGATATATTAAACATCATGTGGAAGAAAAACTGTCAGAAGAACTATTATTTTCTATATTTCCTTGACCATGAATAGTGATTTCCAAAGATTTTATGATACTGATGAAATAGAAGTTACTAAGAATCAATCAATAATATATAAGTTGAAGTGGTGTCTGTCAAAATGGTAGATAAATCCCAGGAAAGGTAAATTCAAAAAGGTGAATTTAGCCTTTGTATCAGTAACTACTTTCCTATTCGGTCAAGTCCCAGTTACAGCCCCCAGGGGGCCTATTATCATGGACGATGTACCGTCCCATAGCCAGATAATCGGACGAGTGAGAATTATGCTACATTCAGGATACAACCAGTTATGCATATTTTTCTAATATTTTCAAGTTTTATTTTTTTTTTCAATAAAGAGAGGCCCCTGGGATGGCGCTTATAATAGCCATTATATAATGCTTTTTCTTAAAGAATAAATGATAAAATTGTTAACGATATATTGAAAAGACACACTATTTCAGAAGTTTATTCAGTGCTTATCATACTATTCTCCACTGTGCCAATTGTGCCTCCATGTGAATTTGATCTATCTATCTATCGACATCTGTATCGAAACTTTCAGCTCCTCGCATTAAGGAGTCTCTCTCTATAGACACGCGGATCTTAAATGAGTATTTTTAGTTATACCAAAAGAATAACAAACCTAACTTACGTATGGTAGTGAATTTCATTAGAATTAACTTTATTTTTTACAGTTTTGTTTTGTGTATGATTCTGAATCGAAATACCTTACTAATTTCCATGATTATCTCACGGAATGTAATTTTGAGAAGGATATAACTGGAGATTTTTACGATTGATATATATTTATAAAAATTCATTCCTTTAGAAGTGACGGAAATAGAATATGATCACAGATATTCGGAATGTCAATTCCTCAATTCCTTCCGGACAATACATCAAATAATTGAAATATTTGTAGACCGACCAATATCAGAAGAAAAAAACTTTCTTTAAACTGAATTATAGGCAGGGCTGGTACTAATATGTACTGGAGCCGAATAAGCTTTCAAGCAATTTGTCCTCTCCTTTGTGTTACACGACAGACTATACCCAGTTGTAGAGGAGCACCACAAATAACCGGTTCGCATATTCAGCGATCTATTCAAGCCCAAGTTCATAATCAATGACGCAGGGCTGGTCACGTGCCTACTTCTCCCCGTAGTGGAAGAGAACCAAATTCATAATCGGTGGCTTAGGGCTCTTTACGTTCCTGGCATTGCAGCAATCGAAGAGCCGATACCAAATATTGAGTGTTTATCAGTTTGGACGTTAAGAATGCATATGAAGAAGCAGCAGGCTAGGATTTTATAATGGATACGGTTGAGTAGTCTGGGAGTATCAAAGTATGTGAACTAACATATTTTGTAGCCCTTAACAGCAGGACGACTGGAGAATAATACTAAAGACGTTTAGAAAGTTTTTATTTCCAGAAATATGATGAAAGCGAATCGCTTTCAATTCTGTGTGTGAAATTTAAATAAAATCACCTAATTTCAAGAAGCTCCATACTCTGGTGGCTCCCAGAAATACTAATCTTACAGCACTATTGAGCAGGAAATGTTTATTTTGTATCACGAAATTCATAAATCAAAACCAAACAAATTTGGATGGTTTAAAGTAAGTCATTCAAAGGGCAATTAAGGCAGGAATGAAAAACGAAGTCACTTAAAATACTAAAATATGTTTTGAAAAATATACAATTTTTCAAATTATTAGAAACAAAAATAAGTTATTTGGTTTTCTTAATACAACATCAATTCACATTTGTTACACTGTATAAGTTTTTGGCAATTTTATTCTTTAGATAATGGACTGATTTAAAATCTATTTTACTGTAATTTTTCCAAACTAATATCTAACTTACGACTAAATTTCAATCAAGATCTTCTTAATCCTTATAAGATCCCATGCAGACAGCCAAACCCTTGCAACTTGTCGTTTCGAACATAGTTTTGAAAATAGTACAACTAACGTACGATAGGTGGTGGTGGTGCGAGCAAAGTATTCGTATAAAAAGAGCATATACGAAGAGACATGAAGCAGCAGCAAAGTTTCATCAGGGTACCGAACGCAATTTTGTGCTGGTTCTTCCACTTCTCTTCTCTTCCTGAATACTATAAAAGTTATGCACAGTACAAAATGTTCATTGTCATTTCGGTAATGAGAATTTGATTATGCTTTTAAAGAGAATGTCAACAATCATTGGCAAATATGAAATTTAATCTGGAAAATTAATATTTGGAGTATTTTGGATAATTTTAAAATTAAATGCTGTCAGGAAAACATTATAACAATCATTGCCAAGTATGAGTTTTTGAAAATTTTAAAAATCAAGTGCAATAATGAGCATAATGCAAAAGTAACGCTAAACCACACGTTAGCCTTTTCAAATTCCAAGTCGATTTTATAAATCTCCAATTTCTGATCAACTGCTTTAGACGTCTAAAACATTCCACCATATTTTATATACTACGTTGTCATCAACACTGTCATTCGTTACATATAAATAAATCTCTGTTACCGGACACATCTCAGATAATCCCATTACTGCAATTATTCTACTTTTTCAGCATAAAACATTCGTGGCAAAAACAACTCCACAAAGAAACGTCAAAACCGCAAAAGTTGCGATTAAGCAACGGAGAAAATCTGCGCGCCAAAAGTAAAACTACTACTACTACTACTGGTTCTGACCGGAAGAGCAAATCCAAAAAAAAAGCATAGCATAAAGATATTTCACTCCGTCTTGTTACGAACTCTATGTGGTAAGACGAAACCACCTGTAAAACTTTCAATTCATAACCACAAATGTGTTATAAACTGAAATCTTCAAGCAAAAAAAAAAAAAAAAAAAAGAAGAAAAAAATCAGGCAACACATAATACAACTGCAACCAGCAGAGATGAAGGGGCAAAAAGATGATGATCCATCCACGTTAATCAGATGAACCACAAATTAAGGGAAATCCCTTTAGATTGAAACGAAGAATAAGAGCAGAAAAAAATGCAAAATTCCTTACATCGAAATAGCTTCAAATCGTAATTATTGACATTTTTGTCACTTGACTGTCATCCAATGTTAACCAATCCGACAAATGCCGACGGTAGATCATATTACATTACAACATTGCACTGGCAACCTGATAATAACAGACAGGTATTGGCAACACTGTTGCCAATGTATGTGCTGAATCGTCTTTAGGCTTAACATTCACAAGATTTGCAACGACAAAAAATCTTTAGTTACCAAGTGAAAGAATTAAATATTATATTAAATAGAATATTGTTGTGCGCCTGATTTATTAAGATCATAATGTTTGCTAATTACGAGAGCAAATCAAAAATTTCATTGAACATCGGGTAGAGGGCGCTCACCATGAGATGTCATCTTACTGTTTCGAGTGTCAAATTTTGGGGAGGAATACATAACTGCCGCTGAAAAATGCTTGGAAATCGAATGGAAATTGTTATGCAAATTGCTGCTGCTCCTACAATAACATTGACGGTGATTCGGGAGCAATGGTTACGGCTTACAAGCGAGTTTAAACAGTCTTAGTAATATTCGCAAAATGAAGTTCGGCTCGGTGCCAAAACGTTTTTATACAAAAGGTTTATTGCCGTAAAAAATCAAAACCGAGAGTGATATTATATGTGCCCTGGTGTTTGTGACTGTGCACAGTTGGATGAATGAATCTAAACGTGATTGTACATAAACTTTTTATGTATCTGATTGGGGACGTTCAACTGAGACTGCTATGCCAGAAATTGTCGATATTTTTACGCAAGTTTATAAATCATAAATTATGAACATAAACTGTTTATGAACATTGTCACAGCTTTAGTGAGAATTCGCAAAATGGAGTTCCGCGCGGTGCCAAAACGTTTTTATGCAAAAGGTTTATCGCCGTAAAAATCCAAAGCCGAGAGTGATATTATATGTTCCCTGGCGTTTGTAACTGTGCACAGTTGGATGGATGAATCTAAACGTGATTGTACATAAACTTTTGATGTGTCTGTTTGCGGGACGTTCAACTAAAACTGCTCCTCCAAACGTTATCGACAACTTTACGCAAGTTTATAAATTGCAAATTATTAACATAAACTGTTTATGAACATTTTCATTGCTTTAGTGAATTTTGCTTACAATATATATGAAAATTGGTTTATGTAGGAAAAATTTGAACTAATCTTTCAAGTGCATTTGTAACCAATTGCCTGCCCACCTCGAAGGACTAAACTTGACAGCAATATTAGATCGAGTAATTGTGCTTAAGAGGGAAAACAACTTAACTACAAATTTTGTGTTTTAAGATATTAAACGTTATCCTGGAAACGCCATTACGGAAATCCGTTGTAACTATCGAAATGTACGGAATTCGGAAATAATTGATAATAATATTATAATATAATAAGTAATAATAATATTAAACATGTTCTTTACTAGTATCAGTAATTAGAGATATTATGTAATTTAGCAAAAATCGCTGCTTTGAAAAGAGGTTAGCACTTGTAATCTCCAAGAAATTTTGGAATGAGAATTGAACGTAAATATGCATTAGAATAAATACAAAAGTCCATGAGCGTTACGTGAGCCTCGCCGTGAAGGCCTTACCCACGGTATGCGATACACTAGGCATGTTACAATGCGTTTGCCAACGCCCCCTGAGGTAGCCAAGTAAAACTTGGACTGTCTAGGAAAAAGAGGCTGACAATTTAGGTACTACCGCAATTGTCAGCAATTTCTTCACAGCCAGGAGATACCAAATTGATTATGCTAGTATGGAACATAATCCCCATTGGCGGAGGCGGAGCCCATCTTAGCACCTCTGCTACTCTGTGGATCTGTAGCAGTCGGTTGCAATGCAACTCCACATTCGAGCACAAAGTCTCTATCAGCGATTTTGGTATCAACCACAACCCTCCAATAATAATAACGAATAAACTTGACTTTATCCTAATTTCAATTAAGTCATTTTTCCTAATGCCCATAGATATTATGCCGCAATTGTGCCGCAAATGCAGTGTGTCGAAAGACAAAAATTTCTATGAGATGTCATGCAATTAATGGTAACAGATTTTTAGGTTCGATTTTCCCAAGTTAGGGGGATTCACTTACATATTTTGAAAGTGAATGAAAACTTGCATATATATCGCGTATTTTGATCCAAAGTTATGATCAATTCGACTGAAAATCGTGACTTCAAGACTGAAAACACACATTTGTGTGGATGCCGTATCAAAAATGGAGCTTATACCTGTAATTTTAATTCCTTGTGTGTTCTATTTTAACTGATTCGTATCAAATTTTGGTTCGCCTGAACAATCTGGCTTCAAGAATAAAAAGAGTCAAACCTTTGTCTGAGAGTTATATCAAAAATGGAGCTTATACTCGTATTTGTAATTTCAATTCTGCTTGCTTTATATGTACTTATTGTACTGCAATCTGTGCGCCATCCTGTATTTTTATATTCTTTAAACGAGCCCTACAAATTAACGACGATTGCGAACGTCATAGTTTGAGAAGTATTCACTAGACTTGTCGATCACTCGACTACTCGAAGTGTTTGTCAGACACATAGAGGTAACTGCTGCTCAAATGATGATAAGTGGCTGCACTCGGGATTGAACCCGGGATCATGCGAACGATAGTTGGTTATACTAACCATCTCGACACGGATGGTAATTAATATATGACGCCTGATCATTGATTATTGAAAACAAACTTTCTCCTGTTAACCTAGTTTTGACGCCTTTCTCAGGCTTACACATTTGATAACCCTTCAGTTCAATATGTGAAATATCCAAATGTAGTCGTCAATGGCAATAATTATTACACATTCTTCTTATTTATATGATTTTCATTTGATTCATTTTTCTTCAATTGGCGATCATTTTGTTGATACAGATTGAATAGCAAATTTAAATATTCAATAAAGAATGTAGATCGCGCTGTATTTTCTCACCAACTGTTAAGAGTTTCCTCGGTTTGCTTGTAAGAAGAGATGCAACACTTTTGTATCTTTGAAATGAGTTCACACATTTGTGGGATTACCATCCGTTACATACATCCGTAGTTCAAGAAAAATGTAAAATTAAATTAAGACAATCAGTGAAAACATCAACACAAAGATTTGCCCTGGCCATGTGCTCTGGTATAAATTGGTTTCCAATATTTTAATTGATTCGGATTAAAAGCGGGGGGGCTTCATTAGATAATAGACTTATATACCATTACCGGAAACATTATTTTGCGTTCAAACAAAGGAAAAGATGTTCGGTTTCGTTTACCTCAAACAAATATTTCTTTTAAAATTAGTAAAATTACTATTGAAATAATATTTTTAAAAAATTATTTTCAGCAAACGAGGAAAACGTTTAAAGAAAAACCGCTGGCTTTTTTGGTCGGCAACAAATTCTTAGCAATTTTATTCGATTGACAGGCGCATGAACAAGAAAGAAGCGGTTTAAAGAAAAACCGCTGGCTTTTTTGGTTGGCAACACATTCTTAGCAATTTTGTTTGATTAGCAGGCGCATGAACAAGAAAGAAGCGGTTTAAAGAAAAACCGCTGGCTTTTTTGGTCGGCAACACATTCTTAGCAATTTTGTTCGATTGACAGGCGCATGAACAAGAAAGAAGCGGTTTAAAGAAAAACCGCTGGCTTTTTTGGTCGGCAACACATTGTTAGCAATTTTGTTCGATTGACAGGCGCATGAACAAGAACTTCTGATGATTTTGGATTTTTTTTTGTGTCCTTCGTTGGCGATTTTTTTGCAATAGTGCGCAAAGCTTCTCATTTCCTTGGTGGAACCATATGCTTTATGTAATCTTAGATAGCTCCGAAAATAATATTTAGGCGAATAAGTAAATACAGATGTTTCATTTGTCAAAAACGTCTTCCTGAGTTTGCGGCAAATGAAAAAGCAGTTTGTTCCAAAGGTTGTTTTTTTTTTTACATTTCCTTAAAAAGAGGAGGGAAGTAAATCTCAGGTTTCAAACAAAATAACATTTTCTCGTAAAATAGCAAAGGTTTTCATAAAATGTACAAAACAAAAGTTTTCGAATAGGAAATATGGGAATCTAATTTTGACTGCGTACAAAGAAGAATTTTTATTATTTTAAATTTATCATTTGTTTTTCCTGTCGGCCACTAACTGAAGTTCGGAGGAAGATTATTACGTTTTACTGTACTATTTTCTATTAATATAAGTAAAATGTACTTGTAATTTTGGCATATTTATGCGATTTTTATCGCATAAAATCTCATATGATAAAATTCTTGAGCCTTTGAAATTCTTGACATTTTTATCAACATCTAATCCTGTTATGTAGAATTTTAGTATTTCAGTTTTTATTTATTTTATTTTTTACTTATTCACTGTTACCTTTAATCATGTGTTTGCTTTACAAGCTACACTGAGCGAAATAGTATAAGCCATAAGCTTTTCAGGTCACTTTGTTACTGGTGGGCGATGAAACATCTTTAAAGTCCTCGAATTGTTAGAAATATTCGAAGAATTTGCTATTTTACGTCATATTTTCAAGTTTGAGTTTGTTTTCGGAAAAACTTCATCGTGATAAATTTTTTACAAATAGCAGGCATAATTTTTGTTTTGGTTTGTTTTCGTTGCGAAAGGAATCACAGTGTGTGTCAGGTTTATTTTTGTACTGCAATTAGAAAATTTGTAAGGGTTCCGAAGATTTTAACTATTTTTCATTATTTTTTATAAATTTGCTGATAGATTTGCTTTTCTCAAAGTTCTAAGAATTTTACTCTGCTGTCCTTACTTATTTTCAAAATCTAAAATTATATTTATAGATTTTTTAATAATTTCTAAAACTTTAAAGTTCTGTTCTTTTACGTAGCCGTAGGTTTTTCTTGTTTGTGTTGTGCATTTTTAATTTGTTTTTTTTTTTTTGTTTTTTTTTTTGTAATTGTATGCAATTTGGTTTTATTATTACATTTTAAATTTCGGTTATTGGTCTACTCTGTTTTTCGTATTATTTGTTATTTTCTGTTACTTTGGTGAATCGGCAAGATTTCTATTTAATTTTTTTTTTAACATAAAAATATTTCTCTTAAATATTTCCTTTCTAAATTTGTTTGAATTTAGTATTTTCATTTGTTTTACATATTTTACGATTTTTTTAAATATGTTTTGTTAATTATTTTAAATTTTTTGCTACGTCCCTGCTTTTGCTTCCAGATTGTTTGGCAATTTATATTATTTAGGTGGAATCGTAAAATGTCTACTTAATTCTTTTCTAAATTTTGAAATATTTTTCTCCGCGCGTTTTCTTTTAATTTTTTAAATTTACGTTTTCTTCCTGTCTTCTTTAAGTGTTTTAATTTTTTTTTTTTTTTTGTTGAAAATATAGTACTTTAATTATTTAAAATTTCGGTTTCAGCTTTGGTTTTCAGACTATTTGGCCAAATCTTTCGTCTCTTTTCCAAATATAATAAAGAAATTGAAATTTTGAAATGAAGTTGAAATTTTATTTCTTTTAAAATTAAAAATTTCAAATTTCTTTTGTCTTTTTTAACTTTAATTTCTATCTTTTTGGCTAAATCGTTATATTTCTGTTTGATTCTTTTCCTCATTTGAAAATATTTTCTTCAATTTGAAAACTTGTGTTTTTTCCGTTTGTGGTGAACTTTTTTTTAACTTTTTTCATATTGCATAATTTTTTTTATATTTTTAAATCCTATTACTTAGTTTAATATTTGGTTTTAGGCTCTGTTAATAATTTTTAATTTCTTTATAACACTTTGTTATTTGTCAGATTAGGTTTTTTGAATTTGTTTCTGAGATTGATTGCATTTTTTTCTAAATTTTCGTTTTTTTCTTTGTTGTTATTGTTTTTTCGCCGATTTACGCGTTACAGAGAGTGAGTATGAAAATAAATTCTATAGATATATTCGGTTTTGATATGTCGTTGAATGAAACACGTTTGTTCTTCTTGACTCGCTGAGATTTTTTGTTTTTGCCGCCGCTTCAATGAAATTATCGAACTGTGAAAATACCCTAACGAAAGATGATAATAATGACGACAATGACGATGAGGATGACGACGGCGACGACTTCGTTCACATCTCAGGAGGGCGGACGCAGGGACATGCCGACGGGCCAGGTCGGTTGGGTTGGCTCTCTTTGAGTTTTTGGGTTTCATTGGTGGCTCGCACGCACGTACGCACTCTCTCCGCTATGGGCGCCGGGGTGGAAAACTTCAGCCTCAGACCAACCAACCTTCTGCTGTGATGCTTAACTTTTTTTTTCTACACATTGTTGCTGCCAATGTTGACAGCTCCGCCAGCGTCTCAACGTCTCTGTTAACGTTAACCGTGAAACAGTGACAAACATATTTGTTGCCACAAAGGTTATCTTTGCATGAACGTTAATAGGAGAGGAGGAGGGGGTTTCTAATCTGAAACTTTTCCCAAAAAGAAATTTCATTTTTGAGCCCGGGAAAACAATGAAATGCCGGTGACTTACATATGTTTTGCCATTCATTTTAGTTTTGAGTTGCTGCCGCCGCTGCCGGCAATATTAAGGGGTGGCGCGCAGCCCCTTATTGGGTGCTATTGGTGGTAAATTTGTGTACATTCGGTTGGTTGGTCCTGGCACACTCGACAAGACTCTAATAAATTGCCAGACGTGGATGGCAGAACATTGCCAGGAACAGCAAAGTGAATACATTCGCATAAATGTTTATCCGTCTGTCCGTCTGTCGGTAACCGTAACAGGGGCCAAACAATGTAACCGGGGCTGATGCTGATGCTAACGCTGCTGCCACAAATACCAGGCGGCACTCGGTCGTTGATGTAATAAATTTTACTATACAACTTTTTCCTCTTCGCTTCCCGTCACTTCCCTTCTCTGCCATTCTTTACTCTTCGCTATCGTTATTGTTTTCCAGTCATAAACTGAACCGAAAACATAATAATGAACGTGTTTAAACATTTTTCTCGGTCTTATGAATGAAAAACTTGAAAATAAGGTCGTTTACTCGAAATTGAAGTGTTTAGTTATTATTGATGACGCTGATGAGGATGACGACGATGAGGACGATGATGATTATAATGTTTTCCATCGTTTTAGTTCCACATTTCCTAAAGTGCTGTGCCAGTGTGTTGCTTGTTTGCATCACGCTCTTATACACTCACAGAAAAAAGGACATTGCAGCGCACATGTCCTTAAGGGTTGTTGTCTTCTATTCCCCTGTCCGTACTTTTGGTCCTTTAAATCTCATTTGTTACATAAATGAGTTTTAAAGGTTACCAATGCTTTGCGTTTGCATTTAAGCGTTAAATTGTTTGCAAGAACATTCCGTCTTTAAGGCCATGGATGTGGAGAGGGGGTGGAGAGGGAGGAACAGGAGGTCGTTATAGTTTTTGATTAAACGGTCAAGGCGGAGGTGGCCATGAACCCTTTTTTTATCTCTTTTTCAAGAAAATGGCACACACACACAAAACAGAAGTGTTCCATTTGAGTAATCAATACAAGATATGATAAATAAACTAATTTGATTTGTGAAAATAGTAACAAGCTATAAATTACTATATAAAATATTGGCAAATCGAATTTTCATGAGTTCATAACGAAGAAAGTCGACATGAAAAGATGTTTTAATGGAAGGAATTTGTTGATTTAATTTATTTTTTAAATTTTAGAGATTTTTTTTAAAAAAGCTTATTTAATTTTTTTGGTACATTTTTCTAGAACACCGATGACAGTAAGTTTTAGAAAATGCACTAAATATAATCGGAGCTACAAACTATAAGCGAAAACTGTTAAGCAGTTTTTATATCGACCATAAATAGAAAACTGTT
>JAHXMU010000033.1:1523759-1534517 GCA_019455685.1 Philornis downsi | reverse complement strand
TATATATATATATATATATATATATATATATATATATATATATATATTTATTTACTTTTAACCCGTTATGTAATACAAAAGCCCTTTTGGCCGATTATTTTATCTCATATCTCACCCATGGGAAGCAGAGGAATTTACAGATTTTATTACTAATTTGAGATGGAACTTCTCATTTTCAAATATTTTCTTCATTTCAACTATTAAAACCTATTTTCTTTTACATTTATCTCAATATTATACGCAAATTTTCATTTCCTATCATTATTTTTTCGATATCAAATGAAATTTTTCAATTTAAATTGATACTTTCTCTATATTAAATGAAAATTTTTAATACATTGCTATACTATGGGGGCTGGGAGCTATACTAAGTTCTTTCAGCCGTTTGTAACAATCAAAAGCAAATACCAAAAATACATAATTTCGCTTTAAAAAAGTGCAAAGGCTATGTATATCTATTAGAAGAAACAGTTTTTGATACACCCGCTTATATGGCGGTTCGGAATACTTTCCACGATATTATCAACCTCTGGTGTCACAAGTGGGAGGACGAACTGAACTCGTCTTTGGTATAATGGACACTTTCATATTTTTTTTTCAATAATTTTACCACTCATTCATTAATTTAAAGCAACTGAAGGTAGTTGTTGATAGATGTAAAAAAAGGACATCCCAATTCATATGTTTGTTAAGGAACTGTCCCTATATTGAATCATTTATTTGAAAGATTAAGAAAAGAATGCCCACTGGAGAAAAACGGGCACAACCGACTTATTATATATGAGAAGAGATTTTTGACAACCTATCTTACTCGACCAAGATCTGAAACATCAGCTACTATCCATCCTAAGGAGCGCAAATGTCCACTGGAAAAGAACGGGCACAGTTGACTTATTACATATGAAAGAAGGAGATTTTTGACAACCTCTCTTACCCAACCATGATCGGATACATCACCTACTACCCATCCTAAGAAGCGCAAATGTAACATAAGGCACAAATTTGACTATTAGAAAAAAACATTATTCATGCAGAGAGTACTCTATCTTTTGAAAAACAGGTCTTTTTACGATCTTTTGCATAAAACAATTTTTTCGTTGATTAAAAGCAATGCAAGATGCCAGCTGATGGGTACGAGAAAGAACCATTCCTATTTATACATATTAGTAAACGTCTAGTTATCAGCATGGTTATTGAACAATTTCACCAAATTCGTTTCAATGTTTCAAAGGCGATAAATAGATGCGTAAGAAGGGGACATTTTCGACAAGTCTTAATTTCTTTTCCGTTACATAGTCCACTGCACTGTAAGCCGCAAAGCTAGAGGTTGTATAAGTTCGGCAAAACTTTTGGTGGTTACCCAACTTGGCTCTAGTTAACTTGCAAAATCTGTTAAATTTTTGTGATTTTATGAAACTATGTTTATGCGTTTATTTTTTCTAACAATTTTCTCTACAAGAACTCCACTGATGTGGTCTAGGAAAAATTGGTATATTTTCCAAAAACAATTTAGCAATATCTTAAAATAGTTATTAAAATTACGCTAAGAGGATTTATATTTCATGCATTTTGATTGGTTATACCTCCTACACAGCCATCCAATCCGTTAGATGACTATGGGTGCTATGTGGGCAAAACTTGCCATTTGCTGCAAAATTATAGTTTTTGTGCAAAATTCAATTTTTTTTTTTATTTGCCAGCTATGTCTTGTTACTCGACACGAGGATTTCCTTGCACTTTACTTCAGCGCCGCCTATCATACATTATTTATACTATCAAAAAGAACACCAAACGTGTGTAAACAATTACAATCGCCCCCGTCATATAGAAGTTTATGCGGGCCAACAGACAAACATTCAATTATTATTATACTATTGGATTATCCCTTATACGCATTTCTGCTTCTCTTTTTTTTTTTTTTTGTTTAAATCCTCGTGCTTATTCTTGAAAAATTATAAACCATCGATCACAATAATCTTAGTTCACTGGACGCTAAAATTTGCGCGATTTTTTTTAAATACTCAGCAAAAGTAAAACATTTTGAACTTTTCCAAAAGATGTGCTATCTATGACCAAATTCTTAACTAACATCATATTTTTGAACTAACCTCATAATAAATTTTGCAAATTTTTTGGGAATAATTATCTCTCTCTTTTGATTCCTGAGCTTTTTCTATTACAAAACAAATTCTACACGGTTTTTTCAAATATATTTTTAGAGATGCATTTTTGATGGCAAAAATGACTGCCTAGGCCAAACTGCTTTTGCGAAGCCAAAAGGCTCTAAAGTACAAAAGTAGTCTTTTCTACATTTTGCTTCTCAGACAAGGAAAGTTCAGAAAACAATTATCATTGGAACTTCTACTGATTAGTTTCTTGATAGCAATCGAAAGTGTATTTGAACGTACGTATTACGTTTTGAAATTCTTTCTCGTAAATAAATCTCGTAAGTCTCATAAATAAATCGCGTCTATTGAAATGGTCGGTACGCCCTCTATCTCCCTTTAATTGTACTATCCATCACGTTAATAACAACTATATCTTAAAATGCCTTTGGTAATTTTCCCTTTAAATGGGGTGTACTAGCCACGATTTGGTTTATTAAAAAAAAAAAAACTAAAAATAACTATAAATTGCTTTAGATTTGTAGATACTCTTCTGTTGTACCCATAAAATGTGTTCTTTTATATTCGATCATGAATTAGTCAATTTATATATTGATATGACTAAAAGTGAAAATTTTCCTACTGCCTATTTTCTGCGTCATTAAATTTTTTGGTAAATCTAACCGCATTACTTAACAGTCTGATGATAATTTAGCAGCATAATTCAAATAAGTTGTTTGCTTTATTAAATTCCTTTAAATGCCAAATCTCTACAGATCTCCGATTTAAACAAGAATTTACGCAGAAAAAAACTCTTAAGGGACCCCATTTCTAATGACATAATGGCGCTATGTTAGATGGCTACCATAATGTTAGCTAACATTAACACCCATCAACTTGATGACGGATATAATGTTAAGTTGAGATGCTGAATTATTACAGTAATATCGTTTGAGGTTATTAACATCATGTTAAATAACATCTTAGTTAACAGAATGTTAGTGAAATAACATGTCAGTTAACAGAATGTTAGCTAACACTGTTTAACCATAAACAGCAGAAATGATTAATGCAAAATTAACATTAAATTTTTCTACATTTCAAAAAGGACAAAAAGGACAACAATTTTAAGATAGACTATAACCTAAGTTTCGTGTATAATTAAAATTGGAAATGAAATAATATTTCATTGTTAAATTTACATTAAAATTCCAAAACGGACATTCATAAGAATATTAAAAAAAGCTATAGGAACTAAGTTTCATTTAAAATTGAAAGAATTATACCAAATGAAATGAAATTTCATTGTGGAATAACAACAGAATGTTAGTTAACAGTGTTACCTATAAACAGCAGAAATGATATGTATAAAGTTAATATTAAAATTTTGAATATTTTAGAAGGAGATTCATAAAAATCTTAAAATAAGCTATATGATCTAATTTTCGCTTATAATTGGAATTAATATCACCAAATGAAATAAAATTTCAGGGTAAATAACCTATTAGTTAACGTGATGTTAGTTAACAGTATTACCTATATTACACCAGAAATGATGAATGTAAAGTTAACATACAATTTTTGTATGTTTGAGAAAAGGACATTCATAAGAATCCTAAAATAAGTTATATGATTTAAGTTTCGCTTATAATTGGAACAAAGGCGTGCAAATGAAATAAAATGTCATTGTTGAATAACCTGTTAGTTAACGTAATGTTAGTTAACAAGAATCCTAAAATAAGCTACATATGTATATGATCTAATTTTCGCTTATAATTGGAACTAAGATCCCCAAATGAAATAAAATTTCACTGTAAATAACCTATTAGTTAACGTAATGTTAGTTAACAGTATTACCTGAAATGATGTATGTAAAGTTAACATACAAATTTTCTATGTTTGAGAAAAGGAAATTCATAATAATCTTAAAATAGCCTACGACCTAAATTTCATTCATAGTTGAAACAAATATCCCAAATGAAATAAAATTTCTCTGTTAAATAACCTATTAGTTAACAGAATGTTAGTTAACAATATTACCTCAACCAGCAGAAATGATATATATAAGTAAACTTTAAAATAAGCTACATGATCTAAGTTCCGCTTATAATTGAAACAACGACGTTCAAATGAAATAAAATTCCATTGTTAAATAACCTATTAGTTAACAGAATGTTAGTTAACAGTATTGCACATAAACAGTAGAAGTGATATATGTAAAATGTAACATTAAATTTTTCAATATTTGAAGAATTTTAAAATAAGCTGTATGATCTAAGTTTCGCTTATAATTGAAACAAAGACCCCCCCAAAATGAAATAACATTTCGTAGTTAAATAACCTATCAGTTAACTGAATGTTAGTTAATGCTATTACCTGTTAACAGCCGAAATGGCATGTGTAAAGTTAACATTAAAATTTTCAATATTTGAAAAAGAGGACATTCACAAGTATTTTAAAATAAGCTGTATGACCTAAATTTCACTAATAATTGAAATGAAGACGTCCAAATGAAATAAAATTTCACTGTTAAATAATTTATCAATTAACAGAATGTTAGTTAACAGTATAACCTATTAGTTATAAATAATATACATATGTAAAATTTAGCATTAACATTTTCAATTTCAAATTTTGAGAAAAGGACATTCATAAGAATATTAAAATAAGTTGTATGATCCAAGTTTCGCTAATAATTGAAACAAAGATGTCTAAATGAAATAAAATTTCCTTGTTAAATAACCTATTAGTTAACAGAATGGTAGTTAACAGTATTGCCTATATTGCAACAGAAATGCTGTGTGTAAAGTTAACATAAAAATTTTCTATATTTGGGAAAAGGACATTCATAAGTATATTTAAATATGTTGTATGGTCTAAGTTTCGCTAATAATTGGAACAAAGACGTCCAAATGAAACTAAATTTTATTCGTAAATAACCTATTTGTTAACATACTGTTAGTTAACAGTATTACCTATAAATAGCAAAAATGGTAAATATAAATTGTTCGCATTTCAAAAAGGTTATTCGCAAGAATCTTAAAGTTAGCTGTGACCTAAGTTTCGTTTCATAAATGACAGAAAGACTCCCAAATTAAAATAAAATTCTAATTATCTTGTTAGTTTAATTTGAATTAACATTTTTCTTTGAGTGTCTACCCATTTGCTTGTTTATGATGTCTAAATAATGCACAACACATCATAGTCAAGAGAGTCAATATTCAAAATAACAAATCAAATCATCAATAACAGAAAAAAAAACAATACAAAAATACAAAAAGAACAAAAGAAAGGAAAGGAAAAACAACAATTGATGTGTAATAGGAATCAATAGTAGAGAGAGCAATAATAATACATACCATACACGACGAAGACGATGGATGGATGGGAGGGATTCGAAGTCAAAGTCGAAATCCAAATCGAAGTAGTTGGTTGCAAACGATTATTATTAGTTGTAGAGCGATCGCAGTGGCAAAGTGAACACAGATGTTCACAAGTTTCAATTTGCAGACATAGAGAAAAAACCCGAGCGTTTTTTTTTGTTTTTGTTTTCGTTTTTTGTTTCAATGGCAAAAATGTTGCACAAACAAATTTATGTACGCACAGACACACACACACACATACATAGGGAAATTAATGGCAAATAATGAAAGAAAATAGAAAAAAATAGAGAAAAAATTAGGTGAATTTGTGTTTGTTGAAATTGCGGGAATTTTGTTTGCTATTTCATCGTACTTTCTGGTCGTAATGAAATAATTTTCGTTTTTTTTTTGTTTTTGTTTTGTTTTGTTTTGTAGGTTAAACGGAAATCGTAATAAAAATAATAATTAAAACTTTAGGGATTTCGAACATTACAAATCCAACTACTAAAACAACAACAGACCACACCACCACAAATAATTTAAAAAAAAAATTACTGAATTCACACATAAATAGATTTGCATATAAATGTAGAAAAGTGCTAAAAAAAAACAAGAGAAAAAAGATCTAAACTAAAAGTGCATTCGTACATTAATTCAATATTATCTGCAAAATACGAAAATAGTGGACTAGTGAACTTTTTTCTTTACTATTAAATAGCAAAATCATTACTTTGACCGAAAAAAAAAAAATATAAAAACAACAATAAGCAGAAGAACGTGCTGTAGCATCAGCTATAGTTCATGTTAATAGTTTCGAAAAATGGGATGAGAAAAAACTACTAACAAAATACTAGGCCATAAATTTTGATATATTTCAATGAATTTCCATGAATTGCATTTGAAAATATTGTAAAGCACTATTCCACACACAGGCACACCCGTTTAAGTGTTAATGCAATAATTAGAAGCGCAAAGATTTTAGAACTTTTCGGCTGGTATTATGAGAACAGATCATCAAGACATTTCTTTTTTTTTTTTGTATAACTTTATTAAACGAATTTATAGTAGGCAACGTTGGATATCTTAATTTGTAAAAATAAAATTTTTGTAAAATTTTTTAAAAAATTTTATTAAACACTCTTTCATAAAATATCATCCCTAAAGCGGTTTATATGCCTTCCATAATGTCTATTACGAAATTATCTATTTTAATGAGAAGTAAAATTGTCATTTGACAATATTTGTTTTACATTATGTTATTTAACATTACCTCGCTATGTTAACACTACGACTGTTTCAAACCCACGAATTGAACATCTTTTTTACTTTCAATAAGCTGATACGCATCTGTTTTATCGCTCAAATCGCTTACATATTTTGTTATGTAACATTTTTTTTTTCATTATTTTTCTTTCAAATCATTTAAATACTATAATTTCTGTGGTCACAACCCGTAACAGCCTAACTCGAGTTAGGACACAATTGAGTTATTAGCACCATCGTATTCAGCGTATCTAAATTTATTTGCTCTAAATTTTTCATGTTTGTATCACTTCTAGGAAGGCAATTAATCCTAAAAAACCTAATAGCTTAAGTTATTTTTCTAAATGACTGTTTTGGCATAACTGCCTAAGTCAATTTAGGATTACAACAAATATAAACATTATATTTTTCATCATTGCCTAAATCAACTTAAGTTGTTAATCCAAAAAAATGAAGAAACAATTTTATTTTCCTAATTTGAGTTAAGCTCTTATTCCGAATTACAATTTCGTTTTTTTGATAAACATAAATTGAGTTAAGGTCTTTCTCCAAACAAAAAAATTTTTATTTAATCTGGAATAATAGCCTAACTCAACTTGAACTTTTTGACTTTCTTTCGTTCAACAATTCATAAGAGCCTAAGTGTCTCTTTTGATAATATCTTTTGACTGCGAGAATAAACAACTATTTTTTGTTAACAACTAAGTAAAGAAATTCGTTTCCTTGGAATTTGTAGCAAAGTTTTCCTAAAAACACCTTCTCCTGATTTTCAGTGAAGATTCAAAACTTTAAACTCCTGTACTGAAAATATTGAAAAACAGACTTAGGCTGTTATGGGTTGTGACCACAGATTTATCAAATGATAAAATAACTCACAATATCAACATGTATGGAATAGATAAGGAATAGATCATTTACAAAGCCTGCTTAAAAGGTTTGTCAATATTTTTTTTTTTTATTTTTTTGTCGCTTTTGGTTCAACCGTCCTTTATACTATGCGGAATTTGAGCACAATCTATCATTTAGTTTATTTACAACCCTCAATTTTGTCAGTTCATCTTAAGTACATTTTGAAATTCTTACAATCAACAAATATCCAACAAACAATTTAACTCAAATTTTAAATTGCAATTAAAATTTCGCGCGCTGAGCCGCTGAAAATGTTACAGAAAGCTCTATCAAAATCACGTGCATATGAGTGGTACAGTGTATTGTAAAGAGCTCCAAATGTACTTAAAGGTTTGCATGATTCTGGGCGGCCTTAAACGTCTTCAATTGAAGTTAAGATCGTTATTTAAGTTTGCGAAACACAGCCGCCGAAATTTCTGTATGTCACAGGAGTTGACGTTCGACTGACAGTTAATATTTTCATGTGGTTGAAATTGTTAAAGATTGAACTTGATAGATCTGAAAACAGAAGACAGTAAAAAGCTAGAAATGTGCTTGATAGATCTGACCGTTAATATTTTCATGTAATTGAAATTGTCAAAGTTTGAATTTGATAGATCTGACAGTTAATATTTTCATGTGGTTGAAATTGTCACAGAGTGAACTTGATAGATCTGACAGTTAATATTTTCATGTGGTTGAAATTGTTAAAGATTGAACTTGATAGATCTGAAAATAGAAGACAGCATTGCTTCGATGTTTAAGCTTTATTCACATGAAACATTGAATCGTATTGTAGAACATGATTTATTTACTCTTCTCTTTCAGCAGGGTTTTCGCCATTATCATTAGAATACAGCCAGATTCGACTGTAATTCAATAGTTGAAATTAACTTGTAAAAAGCTTGAAATGTGCTTAACTTATACCTGAATTTTAGTAAATTTTTCTATTGAGTGGCAAAGGAGTGTAACGTTGCAAAGTTACTATCGCATGGCTTCTTTCCAATAGAGGGATGATAACTGTCATAATAACTATCATAAAATTACAGTCAAATTCAATTATGATTCTAGGCTTGCAATTTTATATAAAAGTTTGAAACTTTAAGCTTTTCTCGTTTACTTATTGAGTGCTAATCAACTGCTATATTACCTGTGTTGCTCCATCAATTGTTTGCCGTCATTTTTCTAGTAGGGTATTGAAATTATCATAAAATGACGAAACATTTAACATAGACATTAGCGGCAACAAACTTAACAACCTGCATAAATAAATAGTCTCGGGCATCAATAACGCAACAAAATAAGTTTTGCAAAATGTCTCGAAAATAATTTGAACTGAGTGCAGGGGTATAAAAGGCAAAAAGTTCACTGCAAATGGTTTCAAAAGTTTGCGGGCGATTTAAAACGTTAGACCTTCCTACGGGTTTCGACAGAAATGTTTAATAAAAGTTACACAATCATACAGATATTTTTGATATTCGCAATAAATTGTCACATTTCCTATGCGAAACCATGGAAATCTGACATAGTGGAAAAAGCAACAACAAGAAGTGTAATTACATTGTGTGGAAATTTCAAAATATTACAGGAGATTTTGGTTTCTTTTTCATTAGATTCATTCAGTGGCCTTTTCATGGTACAGCAATTTCGTTTCGTTATTGAACCTGTAATTTTATTTCAAAACACTTTAGAAGTTTAATTTGATCGATTCATTTTCGGAACTAAATTTTAATTCATGGTTCAATTCGCTTCTTACCAGAAGTGTAGCCAAAGATTGACTTGGATTCAGTTATTGTATGTTTCGATCGAATAACTGAATCCAAGTCAATTTCACTTTAGATTGAAGGCCTCGAAACGGAATTTGTTGATTTATTTAATTTGACGCTAAGCTGAAGCCTGGTTAAGGAAACAGATCTGAAACTGAATTGCGAAAGGTGAAAATATTCCAAATATTTTTTTCGAAATTTTTTCACAGCTATTTAAAAATATTGTTCGCTTTTAAGAACTGAAAACTTTCAAACGGATCAGAAAGAAAACTCTTCATAAACTGAATCAAAATTGTTTCTAATTTGATTGCAGGTGTGCGAATCAAAATCAAATTTATTTCCAGTTGCGTTTTAGTTGTATGAAATAGAAATGAAATTCGATACAACTTTGATTTGTTTGTAGGAATCAGAATCATAATTTCTTTTAGAATTTTGGATCGGAGAAAAATTTGTATAATTTTGATTCGGTTACCAGAAACTGAAACGAATGAAAAATAGTGTCCTGTTAGATTTCGTTTCAGTTATGCCTGCCTTTAAATGCAAATAAAAAAAATATTCATTTAATTTTTATAACAATTTCGTTTATGCGGGGTTCCAGAGGTAGTAGAAAATGATCCTAAACAAAAAAAAAATTTTTTAAACATTTTGGATGCTGCTGTGTTTTATAAGCTAAAGTATTCCTTGCAATTATCCTTACTTGGTTTCTAAAAAAAATTCAACAACAAATTAAAAATTTTTTAATTTTTTTTTTTACATTAAATACGAATTTTAAAACTTAATGCATATATTTTTTGCCTTAAAATATAGCGTCGTTCTGTTTGGGATGATTTGTTCTCATATTTCGATGATACCAGCGAAGAGGATGAAGATTCCTCCGGTGAGGACAGCTACAGTTGGAGTGAGGAAAAGCCATCATCTCCAAATAATCGCAAATATGGTGGGTATAAAAGATTGAGTGGATAAAAGTGCAAGACTACATTGTAGTGGTTCTTAGCAGATACAGGGTGAAATTTCGGATTTTGCCGGGGAAGACATATTTTGTGGAAATTATCAAAATCAGTGCTTATAGAAATGTAGACATGTAAAGAAACTGAAAAGTAAAAGCCAACGTGCGTTGCATGCTACAAAAAACTGGAATTTCTTTATAAAAATTTGTAAAATTAAAATAATTTTTTTTATTTCACCAAAAGCCCCAAATTTTGCAAATTATTTAAAATTAAATTATTTTTCCACGAAATCCTCCCTTTTTGCTTATAACATATAAAGTGCAAGAACAGAAAAGTGTTTATAAATTGTGCAAATTGTTTTTCTTTTCATCTTGCAACAATTCCCTTGCAGAATTTTGCCGTGATTGCAATATAACATATCAAAATC
>JAHXMU010000033.1:1503208-1523749 GCA_019455685.1 Philornis downsi | reverse complement strand
AATGGCAGTGATGTTAGTGCTGCCACGCCTCCAGCACCCAGTGGTGCCACAACGTAATCTGTGGATCTCTGTGATCATACCTCCAGCACCGGTTCCACTAGAAGAAGAGCCATTATTGGAGCCATCGGATAATATACCATCTGACGAGGCATTAACATCGGAGGAAAATGTGTAGATATCTAAGATAACAATAAAGAAAACAATTAAATGTCAAAAATCAAATAAAAGAAAAACCAATAAATGAAGTTAATTCAAACATTTGTCACATATCTCTGATCTTCTCACAAATCTCAAGGAGTTACAGAGACATAGTGAGTGATACAGAGAGAGGGAGGAGTGAGAGAGCAGTACAGAGAGAGAGTGTGTGTGTGAGAAATACAGAGAAATCTTATCAATTATACAAAATCAAGTGCAGTAATATCACAGAAAAATAAAGTGCAAAATGTGTTTTCCAATATAGCGTAAACCTGCAAGAGTTCTTAGTGGAAAATATTGTATATTTTCCATTCGAAAAGTATTTCCTTTAAAGAAATTTCTCTTACACATAAAATGCAATAACAAACAGTTCTACCGTCACCTTTAAGAAGTGCATACTTAACGACCTGCTCACTAGGAAGTGCTCTTTAGCGTTAAAAGCAACTCTCGGAAAATTCATACCTGTAACACCCGTTGATGTTCCATCATTACATGTTGTAGTCCCTCCCTCGGTCACTATGGACCCCGACGAGGACTTAAGGTCAGAGGAGGGAAACGTATACAAATCTAGGAAATGAATAATAAAATCAATTCAAAATCGAAAAAAAAAATTAAAGGTGCCAATTACGAGAGAGAAAAAAAGGTGCAACAAAACTTAAAAGTAAAAGGTGCGAATGTAGCAAATAATTTTCAGCAAAACAACTAAATTATAGTAATTAATGATTAACATAAAAATTATCTTTAACCGATCGAGGAATATATCGAGAATCAATATAACTCCAACAGATAGAATATTTATCTGTAATCAAATTATGAGAAAAATTCCTATCACACTTGAGATCGTCAAACTTTTATTTAGTACTGGCGGTACAGTGTAAAACTTTATTTGTAACCGACCGAGGAGCATACCGATGATCAATATAATTCTAACAGATAGAAAATTTATCTCTAATCAAACTATGAAAAAAATTTCTCACACGTAAGGTTGTCAAACTTTTATTTTACACTGGCGGTACAGTGTAAAACTTTATCTGTAATCGACCGAGGAACATACCCAGGATCAATATAATTCTAACAGATAGAAAATTTATCTCTAATCAGATTATGAGAAAAATTTCTATCATACCTAAGTTTGTCAAACTTTTATTTTACACTGGCGGTACAGCGTAAAACTTTATCTGTAACCGACCGAGGAACATACCAAGGATCAATATATCTCCAACAGATAGAAAAATTCCTATCACGCCTAAGATTGTCAAATTTGCATTTAGTACCGGCGGTACAGTGTAAAACTTTATCTTCAACCGACCGAGGAGCATACCGAGATCAGTATAATTTCAATAGATAAAAAATGTATCTTTGATCAAGTTATGAGAAAAAATCCTACCACACCTAAGATTATCAAACATTCATCTTACACTGGCGGTAAAGTGTAAAACTTTATTCCCAACCGATCGAGAAACATGCCGAAGATCAATATAATTTCAATAGATGAACTATGATTGTCAAATTTTCATTTCGTACTGGCGGTACAGTGTAAAACTTTCCAGAAAGCAGTCATACATTGTCTACGGATGAGTTTCACAAAAATATCCAAACTTAACATTGCGCATTGGTATGACTTTCTTTCCCTAAACAGGCAAGATTGTACTCGTACTCGCACCGGATTTCTGAGAATTTTTTATTTGTCAACAGAAAAAGATTGTCAATTTTCCAAAGAAACGTGTAAATGTCTAGGAAATTTATATTAAAATCTACAGCAAATGAGAAGTATGAAAAAAGAACAAATGTAGTAATGAGAAATACAGTAAAATTAGGACGCCAAAGTGACGCAACGTTCGATATAACGTTAAGAACGAATACTAGGCAAATCCAATACTACAAAATCGTTCAGTTTTACAAAGCGTATTTAAAACATATGATAACCAAACAGACGGCATAATGCAAAATTTCCTATAAACCGCCTACATATTATACGCCTACATCAATCTGCCTTCGAATCCGCATCAGCATAGGGTGGCGCATAAGTAACGCTAAGATTTGATTAGTGAATACACTTTTGTTTAAGTCTTTTTTTCGTCTCTTTACAGAATTAACTAAATAATACTTGGGAAATTTATGCGCCACCCTTTAGATAAACTGCAAAAAATAAATTTCAGTTGTTATTTCTCCAGTATTTTAAATCTGCTGGCATATGAAATGCCGTGTTTTATTTGGTTAAAGTTTTTTTTTTTTAGAATATTAAACAGAATGTTAAATTTTATCTATTAAATTAAATTTTTTCTCTATATCATCCAAAGAATTGATATATTTGTAGAACTTAATTACATAACATTTTAGGAAATGATGTAAATATATAAGTTTCTTAAAGAAAAACTTGGGCGTTTATAAATTAAAATGACCACGGGTTCAAATTGTAAATCATTTAGAAATGTTTGAAAATTACTAACAATTCTGCTGAAATTCGATGCATGGAGTTATTGCCTGAGCGATCTGTCTCAAGTGACGAAACCTTAAAATTTTGGTCTGAACAACAAACCCTCAATTAGGTAATTAAAGTCGCCTTCCTTTGAAATATTGACGACTGTTTTACAAATTCTTATCAGAATCTTTAGGCGATATGCGCCCGAAATCGTATCGGCAGAATCTTGAGTCGATGCCGCTGTGAAATCAAAGGTATGGAGCATTATGGAAGTCGGTTACACTATCTGGATTCTGAATCGGAATCGGCACAAACTTTGAGTCTGGACAAGTTACCTTTGTAGTAATTTTTGGATCAGCGTTCTCTCTAACATAATTAAAAGCTCCTATGAATCATCAATATATAAAAATTAATATAAAACATTTTGAAAAAAATCTAGTTCGTGTCCGTATCCGTTCGTATAGAAAGATCCTAATAAATATAGAATATTCTAAGTTATATATCACCACAGATTCGCTATTTTTCACACGATCAGTTTTAGTTCATTAAATATGTAGCTTAGTTGTCTGCATTCAGCTATTTCGAAAGGCATATGGAGCGTATGCGCTATGTTGTGGGGTTGCTTGTTTATCATACGCATGTCACATGTTGAAGTATCCCACCTATCGGACATTAAATGTACTGCCCAAGCCAATACCCAAATTCTAGTTTGAGCAATAGCAATAGAAAATTTTACATGGAAACTTGATGAAATGAGATTTCTACTGCAGAAAACGTCGAGGAATACTAATGAAATGTGCTGGAGTCCAAATATTTCAAAATTTTTAGATTAGAACGGCATATTCAAAGTCTTTACTAGACCAAAAATAGCCCTCTACTTAATTTTATTTTTTATTTTTAACAAAAAATCATTTAAAACATCCTCAAACAAAGTGAAAATTATTCGTGGAGAAAAACTCGAATTTAGACTGAAATCTATATCATATAAAACTATTACAAATTCTTATGCATATATATTTAAACAATTCATTTCTTATTTATTAAAAAAATCAAAGAACATCTATGTGCAATTTTGTTTTTTTTTTTTCTTTTTTGGAAAATTTTCACCAACACCACTGTGCTTTCTAACCTAACATTAATGTATCGCTGAGAAGGACCGACCATACCTGTAACATTGTTTCCGGCAGAAGAAGGGCCAAGATTCGTATCGGTTACTATAGAAACCGGCACGGATTTAACATCAGAGGGAAATGTATAAAGATCTGATAAAAATTATGAAAAGAAAGATTCAAAGAAATATTAAATATAATTTCAAATTATAAAAAAACTCGAAATGCAAACCAAAACTAAATGTGCTTTCAAAGTTCAGAGTGCAAAACAAAAATTTTACTAATGATAAAGAAAACAAAATTTTATTACAAATAATATATGAGAAAGTACGAAAAAATTTGTGAACTGATTGGATTCAGCTCGATAGTTTTTACAAAGTTTTGAAATGGTCTCTCCTGAATGGGGGCAATAGTAAGTTAACATAATGTAAATTCAATTTTACACTTTGTTAACTGTTTCCATACTGATTTGCAGGGATATTGTTATATAAAAGTTAATTTTGCAAGACCTCCTACAGCCAGGAGAAAAGCAGAAACAGAAGGAATTGATTTAAAGTTCTCACTTTGGCAATCAATGACTTGAGCAAATTTAGTTTCTCTCCAAATTTTAAAAATTGTTCTCCCTTGAGAAAAACGTAATTTTTCAAGTTCTGCGTTGGTCCAACTTTTAGTTGGCTTAACTTGAATTGAACAACATTTTAATTAAAACAAATAACAATTTAATTACACCATTCCGTCGAGTTTGTGTATATTAAATTTATGTTTGAAAGTCTATTTCATATAAACTGCTACCTTCTTCTAAGAGCTATTTCGAAGCAGAGCCTACCTGTAACGCCGGTTCCACCGACCGTTGTGTCATTACAGGAAACACCGATGGGCACTAAAGCGTCACCCGTTGATTTCACATCTGAAGAATATGTATAAAGATCTAAGGAAATGTTCAAAAGAAAACAAATCAAATAAATTTAAAAACAAAATCAGCAACATAAATTTCAAACCAGAGTGCAAAGTGGTGCGAAAGAAACCCGAAAGGAAAAGTGCAAACACAAAAAGGTGAAAACTTAATAAAGAAATCAATGCTAAAACCTCGTATTTGTTTTTCAAATAACCAGACGTGACGAACAATTGTTGAAAAAGGGTGCTTAATAGCATTTGGTGCTTTGTCCACAACGTTTGGACAGAGGAAGTGTAAATAGACTTTGTGTCTTACAGTGGAGAGTTGAAAATATAAGACCTTTCCCAGGACCTCCTTATAAAGTGCAAAATATTCTGTCTTAGAGTGAACGTGAAAACCATCACCTCAATCTGAATGTTCTTTTGCAACACAATGTTGCCAACAGGACCTTTACCAGTACAACTTGTGGTCGTGGTGCATTAATCTTCATACCTGTAACGCCAGCAGTTCCGGCATTTGGAGTGCCGGTACAGGAAACGCCGGTAACACCGTCAGAAACTAAAGCATCTGCTGAGGTATGAACATCATTGGGAAATAGGTAAATACCTAAGTAAATAATGACGAAAAACGAAAGTTGTAAATTAATTTGAAAACCAAGAAAAAAAATTGCTAATAAAAAAAATTAGTGCAAAATATAAGAACGGTGCGAATATAATACAAAGATAGAAGTGTTTTAAATCAAAAGAAAATATGGCTATACTAATTCTGATTAATTTGGAGATAAAAATTCAAAATTTAAAAAGCCTTTTGCATTAAGATTCACATAGTTATAGTTTCTACCCAGTTCAAGATGGTGAGCGGTTATTAAATTGAATGAATAATCATAAGAACTATTCTTGCCCTTAAAGCAGTAACATTTGAAAAGCTATGAATTTGTAATTATTTTATTGCACTTTTAAAAAGAAACTGCATAATTGCCCGACTTTACCATAAACAATAAATAATAGTTATAATAATACTATAATTATACCGCACTAGACTATACTTTTATTTACATACGAAAATCACATTTGTTGCAATGATCTCTATAGAAACCATTCTAAGAACCTAAGGAACAATCTGGCAAAATCTAATCATAATCGCATGGATGGTTATTGAGCTTCCACCTAACACACAAACGTACGGGCATCATATCGTCCACACAGACGATTGTTGTCTGTGTGTTACGCACAAGCTTCCATACCAGCCATCGAATTTTGATGAAACTTTGATGTATCGTTGCTTGGATGTTTGGGGTAAATTCTATAGTAGTTTAATTCAATTCAGTTGCGTAGCATATCTCGTGTTGTAATTGAGAAATATTATGTTAGCACAAAACGACATGACGACCTCGGAAAGAAATTTTGTTTATTTCGATATTTAATTCTTGAATTGAATTATCGATTAACAAATATGAATTTTCACAAAACTATCTAACGTTAAACTTAATTATTAAAAACTCTAACGTAAAACTCAAATACGAAATGTTAGGGTATTACCGTCAGAAAATGAGGTATCGGCTGAGATATAAACATCGTTGGGAAATAGGTGGGTGCCTAAGATAATAATGAGAAAAATATAAGTTTAATAACTAAAAATTTACGAATAAAAAAATGCGTGCGATATAAGAAAAGTGTGAAAATTATGGATAAAAAGAAACATTTCAATTCAAACTAATAACAGAGTAAAATATGAGTTTTCAAACACGTTTATATCAATGAGAAATATAAAATTTAAAAAGCTTTTACGATTAAATTTAAAATTATATCTCCCAGTCTTAAAAAGGTAGGCTATTAGTGAGTGATATAATTTGAAAAATTGCTCTTATCAAAAAGGCAATAACCGCCAAATTAACCGTACTTTGTTATAAATCGTAGTTATCGTAATTATACTGTAGGAACTAATGATGCTTGGTTAAAAGTATAACATATGGTTATATTTATATGTATAACCGCTTTAGAAACCATTATAGGTAACTATGTGACAGGTTTTTAAAATTTAAACATAATTGCATGGGTGGTTGTCGGGCATATATATAACGCAAAAAAGTATAGATGCTATGTACTTTATTTAGACAACTATTGTCTGTGTGTTCCACACAGGCTCTCATACCTTCCATTCGATTATAATAAAATTTAAAAATTTTGTTTCTGAGGCATCTGGAATGGTTTCTATGGACATTGCATTTTCCTAAGAAGAGTATATTAACCAAAAGCCTCCTTGACAAATAACCTGTAGCGCTATTATCACTTTATAAACATCCGCAAACTCTGCACTTTAATGAGAATTATTACTTCTAAATATCCAGATGCAAACAATAGCTCCAGTCATAAGAATTTATTTAAAGATAAAGAAAAATCTCTTGTGCAAGAAAACAGTTATGCAGCCCAACTTTTGAGTAAATGGAGCTAAGTTATAATACAAAACACTTAAGCAAATGATCCTATAAACAAATGGAATTGTACAAAAGGACTCTTAAGCAGGGAGAACGTTTTGCATTTGCATAGCAAAACTAGGTACAGAGCCGATATTGGTGGCGGAAGACAAAGTTGATATGACAGTGGCCGGTCCGCTCTGTTTGTTGAATATTTCCATAATTTGACAAATTTTAGTTAACACTTTCATAGGTTATATTAACCTAATTGCCAGCACACGAGACTATTCTTTAGATAATTTAAAAAATTATCTAAAGAAAAACAGCTTGAGCATATCAATTTATGTTCTTGAGTTAGCGTTAAGACCTAGCAAACTTCCTTTCAGAGACAAATGCAGACTTTGTAGCTAATCCCACTCTGTGTCTGTTCAGTTTAGTAAAAAGTAAATGTATATCCTTTACTTTAGCATGTTTCAATGTTTGTAATTTACGGACTGCAAAGAGGAATTCTATACAAAACCATGATGGTCCAAAATTCAAATCTCTGTTCAGTGTGATTCTTCGATAGTCCTATACATGGAATGTGAATTAACTCATATCTTTTTGTAACAGTTTGCCTAAGTTTTCCATATTCTATATATATATCCTTAGGTTCCAGACGCCATTCCTTATTCCTCCTCTGGGGTTTACTTTCTATGAAAAAGCAAAAGCATTTTATATTTAGGCTCGTATTGAGTTTATCCTCCTGTAAACCCGTAAATGTTATTCCATTTTCTTTGCCTCCATAAATTTCGTTCATTTTGCTTGCTTGATTTGATTTCAGCCTAACGTCGATCTGACGCATGGACGGAAAAACAGATACAAGCAAATAACAATTTACGAGGATGTCGTCGCAAAAGCGGTGAAAATGATAAACTTTATCTTTTCCCCAAACCCAAGATTCCCTTCAACGCATACTTCTTCTCTGTGGTGGCGGTGGAGAGTATATTAAACCCCTATTAAAATCTGTGTATCATTGCGTGTAGCCAATGCGTAAAGCAAGAGGAAGTAACAGGGGAGGAAGGAGAAAATGCGATGGAATGAGGTGGACATAGGGAAGAAATACGCAGAATCTGTATCGTTTGGTTTTGCCTACAAAACTTTTCACTGTTCAATGGAAATGTTTGAAAAAAGAAAATGTAAACACTAGACTACAGAAATTATAAGAAATGAATGAAGTTTATGGATTTATAAAGCATTACGAAAATATTTACTGTTAAACTTCTTCAAAGTGGGTTTTCAAAGTAGGTGGCAAAAAAGCGTAACTCTGTCTTCATTTTGTTTTTATTAACAAACCCCACAAAATTGAACTCGTTCCGTTATTTGACAAACTGTTATTGGCCATAACTGTTTGCGGGTGAAAGCTTGCACTGTAATACTTCCTACTGGCAAGTTGCTGGAGTACTCTTGCCAATGAAGAAATTACGTTTGAAAAATATTAATTCCTGTTTATTTTATAGCATTTTCAAAAAAGTGATCATCATTTACTAAAATCTGAATATATCATACTATAAATAATCTTTTTTATGAAATTTCCTCAGAAGTTTATGTTATCCATTTAGTTGTTTTAAAAGCCCCGGTCTGGCAAGGCTGTCAGCTGTTAAATACCTGCATCTGAAGTGTTATTTATTTAGTAACCTTTCATTTACGAATATGAATCGTTTAACAATCGAAGAACACGTAAAAATAGTTACAACTTATTACAAAAGTGGTGATTCAAACGTAAGCTTTCAATCGCATAAAATTTTCTTCAGCGATAAATCGCTCATTTTTCACTCGGTGGTTATGTCAATGAGCAAAATTGTCGAATATAGGGCTCGAAGAACCCAGAAGTGATTGTGGAAAAGCCTTTGAATCCGCAAAAAGTGACTGTTTGGTGCGTATTATGGTCTAAAGGTGTCATTGGGCCGTATCTTCTTTTTCGAAAACTACCTCAAGAGTATACACTGGTGCAACCAATCCAGAGACGGTCATTCTAATGACATTGTATTTCGATACATAATGGCAAGATTCAAGCATTATAATGAAAAATAAAAGCTTCATCGAAATCATAGCTTTATGTGTGCTTTATTTAGCTTTAATTCAAAACGAAAAACGGATAACCTTATATTACCTATACATATGAAATTCGCATTTAACGTAATGATTTGAGCTCCACCTATCACAAAATAATTGAACTACAGTGAACCATTTTTATATCTCACGATCGCTTTTTATCAGCTCTTTATATTTTATCCAAAGATTGTTCTATTTTTTTAATCCCACTATTTTAAAATCGGCGCTAAATCGACGTAGATTAAGAATAATTTTTTTTTTGTACATTTTTTTGTACTTTCAAAATAGTTTCAAAAGAATTTATCAAAATATGGGAAATAATGCGACCTAATAGGATTACAGTAAACCATCTTTATATCTTAAGATCGTCTTTTAAATTTTATCCAAAGATTCTTCTATTTTTTTAACCCCCGTAAAATCTCTCTTTGGCTAAACCTCTTATAATTTTGGCGAATATTTCTTTACATGTCTCGGATGATTATAATTAATACAATTTTTCAAAACTCACACTGTAACTAATTTTCAGTAGAAACCATTCCTAGTTAACATTACAGGAGCATATACGATAAGTAACACACAGTTAATGGCCGCCAGTATTAACGGTATGCAGACAATATGTGTGTGTTTGTGTGTAAGTTATGAGCTCAATTATTATTCATGCGATGACGATAAAACTTTGGTAGGTAATTCGTTAGATATCTGCAATGGTTACTAGGATATGTGGGAGGGTGGAGAACAGGTCACTCCAATATCATATCAAATATGAAATCAAATCATACTATGTATTTGTGCTAACAATGAGTACTTCAAAGGACCGCCTTTATGAAAATTTATTAGAACTTCTGTATTATGAGCAACTTTGCAATGACGCTTTAAAATGACCACACAATTTAAAACACAAGATATTTTCTTAGATGTATTTGCTAATTTTTCGAAATTTGCTATTTTGTAAACTTTTTACAACTTTTAATTAACACATAATTTTAAGGAAGGGATTTCAACACATACCTATATATTCACCTCCAGAACACACTGCTTTGTCTTAAGTCGATATAATTTATATTCCTTTGGGAATGTCAAGATTTTTATGCATCAACTAGCTGACCCTCGCTTCCTCGCATGCAAACATTTTTAGTTTATGATCAATCTGGTCCCCACTACACTCTCAATGTCAGAATGCATTCTTGTATGTCTGTTTGTTATATATGGGCTCTTATACGACCCATTAGATTGTGATGAAACTTTGGAAGATTGTTTGTTATATATCTGGGATTGTTTCTACACTAGTTTAGTTGTAATAGGAGAAATAAATAAAGGAAATTTTTTACAATAATATGACCTACATCCCTTACATTATCCTACACTATACAAGTCACATATATTCGTCTCCAGAAGACCCCGCTTTGATTTCTATATATCAACTAGTTGACCCTTTGCTTCTGCGCATGCAAAAAATTGTAGTTCATGATTAATCCGGTTCCCACCACACTCTCAATGACCGAATGCGTTCCGGTATGTCTGTTTGTTATATACAGGGTCTCATACGATCTATTATATCGTGCTGAAATTTTGGGAGATGGTTTGTTATACGTCAGGGATGGTTTTTATGTAAGTTTAGTTGCATTGGGAGAAATAAAAAAAGGGAATTTTTACAGTAATATGACCTACATCCCTTACATTATTCTACGCTAGTATACGGGGCTAATGCGACTTTTCCCCGGCAAATGCTGTAAATGTTGTAACAACATTATATATTATATATATGTGTAAATATATAATATATATATACAGACGCTCCATCTACAATATAATACAACCTTTTCAAATCATGCGTTATATTGGGAAATAATCTAAACTTATTTCTAATTTAAACTTATTTCCAAAGTGAGTGAAATGGAGCACCTAACAATTTTTACAAAAATATCGTGGTACGCCCAGTTTCTGTCGTTGAACGAGAGGAGTTTTGAATTGTAACACCATAGGCCCATTTAAAAATGCTCCTAAAAGCGCCATTTCAGTCAACGGCGGGCAGCGGTAAGAGGTTACCGTATTATAATTACCGTATTTTTATGGACTGAAGTGACAGATTTGAACTAGGTTGTTTTTTGGTTTTAATAGGATGGCGCACTAACTCACACATTCCATCAAATAAACAATAATTTTAAAACAGATGCCAGTATTTTCATACCTCTTCAGTTAAAGATGTGTGTGTCTGTATGTCTGTGTGTTACGTTTGGTCTCCTATATTATACATACAATTATGATGAAAACTTGGCAGCTTGTTCGTTATGAGCTTAGGACAATTTTAGAGATGATTTCATTTGATACATGTAGTGGAATACTAATCATACCAGGGAAAGCAGTTATCGCCATCTATTATTAATATAACAAATATTATTATAACAAATAGTATAATGTCCAGGAGTTCAATTGGGAAGCAACAGTTAGTTTCTCAAACTAAAAACTGTTGCGTATGAAGCAGTGTGGACCAACTGGTTCGCTGATATTTGTTAAAAGATTATGAGTTTTTCACTATTTTCTTTTATTTGATTTCATTTTCTTACCTTGAATTATTTTGATTTTTTATTTTTATTTTTTTCCCCAAAAAATTTCAAACAAACAGAAAGCAAACACTTTAAAATGTCATTAAATTTAACAAACTATTACACGTTATTGAGGCTTTAATTAATCCTGCGTTATCCTTTCACACATTCTAAACGAATTTCACACGTAGTATTAGCTGGGCCAAACAAAATCAAATATCTTTCTAATGGCGAATTTTGCGTACAAGGATGCCAAAACACAAATCCTGGGCATGCGTAAGAATTCAAAGTCATTTAGATAACAACAACAACAACGAACGAACGAACCAACAACAAAATCTACCAACTATACACCATAGCGGAGGGGCACAGAAAAAAAGGACCACAAATATCTCCCCAAAATAACAAACACTCAAACGTACCAACACTCAGGCACACACACACAGACACATCAACCGTAAATAGACCGCAAATATTACATAATCTCACAGTAATTGCATAGATTTTCACCACCTTTTTAACGCTTAGCTTAGAGATTCAAGGAAGATTTTCCTTAAAAGCTGAGCGCACAACAAAAAACCAGCGTGGAAATATTTCCAAATGAGTAAACAATCTGTAAAGAGAACAACACAACACAACAAGCCAGCAGAAATCTAACAGACAAATTTCGCAAATCGAAATGAAATTTCAATCCCGGTGGTATTTTTTTAGATCTTCCTGTAAATTCTCCACAAAAACAAACATGCGAACAAATTCGAAACATATTTTTTG
Organism: Philornis downsi; assembly: GCA_019455685.1. NCBI lineage: Eukaryota > Metazoa > Arthropoda > Insecta > Diptera > Muscidae > Philornis > Philornis downsi. The sequence continues at coordinate 1,511,307 of JAHXMU010000033.1, read as the reverse complement.
GCCTGCGAGAGAAGCCGATGACGATGGAAGGTTAGAAGAGGCAAAACAGCAGCAGAAGTGGCGGACAGACGGTCCCAGCATGCATGTTTGCCTCCGATACTTGTAGCCGGCCGGGGCTGAGATAAACTGAATGGCGTTATGTGTCTGTCGGTGTGATCGCCTTTCCGTCTGTGCAGCAACATAGTTGTAGTAGGGTACTGCCTGTGTGCTCCCTAGAGGTACACGTATGTACGTATTTTTTGTTTCCTCCTTGTGGGATTTCAATGCTGAATGTGGGATTTGAGTGCACAAACAAATGAAATTTAACATAAAATTCAAGTTGACATTATGTTTGACATTTGTAATCTTTACATCGTTAATTATTTCAGAATTGAGATATTGTGCGCTCGCGCTCGCCTGGCCAAAGGGGGATGTAAAATATTGACGGCTACACTTTAATTTAAGTAGTGTAAATGTCTGCTGTGGCATTTAAATGTGACAGTTTTAAGACGACAGGAATTTCACAAATTTGGCAGTTTTGTTGGGTGGAAAAAATACGTAAACAATTGCAAAAAAACAAATTAAAGGCACAATGGGAGATTTTGCCATGACGGATGCTTGAATAAAAGAACAAAAAGCAATTAAGTAATGAATGATTTGTCCCGAAACTCAGCAAATAATTTAATTAAATGTCATTTTTTCCCAAGGAATATAAAAATATTGAATCCAGGGGTGATTTGTTAGGCGTTTGATTGTTTATTTCCCAAAAAGACACACAGAAATATAAAATTGCAAGAAATTCGTTTTTGAATTTATTGTCCATCTTCAATTAAATATGAATTTAGTTGTTAATTCGGTTCAAAATCATTTGGCTGTCAGCAATTATTTATTTTGCTAATAGACTGTAATTCAAAAATTTGCGAAATTGATTATATTGCTAGAGCCGGTAGGATGGATAAGTATTTCGTAGTACCATTGCGTGAAAAAAATATTATTTCAAATTCCACGAACAATATTTTTAGGGAATTTCAACGCGAAAGGGTAGCATAACACCAGCTTTAAGGTAGATGAGTAAAACATATTTGAACTCGACAAATTCAATTTTATAGGTAAAAAATGAATTTTTTCTAAATTAATTTTTTCCATAAATTCATTTTATAGGCAAAAAAGGAAATTTCCCTAAATTGATTTTTTGAATAAATTCATTTTATAAGCAAAAAAAAAGGAATTATCTCCAAATAAATTTTTTCGGCAAAAAAGAAATTTTCTCTAAATTAATTGTTTCGATAAATTTATTTTTTAGGCAAAAAAAAAGGAAATTTCTCTAAATTAATTTGTTTGATAAATTCATTTTATAGTCAAAAAATTAATTTTCTCTAAATTAATTTTTTCGGCAAATTCATTTTATAGGCAAAATTTTCTCTAAATTAATTTTTTCGATAAATGCATTTTATAGGCAAAAAAAAAAACGAAATTTCTCTAAAAATTTTTTTTCGATGAATTCATTTTTTTTATCTAAAAAATTAATTTTTGCGATAAATTCATTTTATAGGCAAAAAGGGAAATTTCTCTAAATAAATTTTCTCGATAAATTTCATTTTATGGGAAAAAAACGAAATTTCTCTAAATTAATTTTTTCGATAAATTCATTTTATAGGCAAAGAAAGGATATTTCTCTAAGATAATTTTCGATAAATTCATTTTATAGGCGAAAAAAACGAAATTTCTCTAAATTAATTTTTTCGATAAATTCATTTTATAGGCAAAAAAAGAAAATTTCTCTAAATTAATTTTTTTTTATAAATTCATGTTATAGGCAAAGAAGGATATTTCTCCAAAATAATTTTCGATAAATTTATTTTATAGGCAAAAAACAAATTTTCTCTAAATTAATTTTTTTCGATAAATTCATTTTATGTACAAAAAAAGGAAATTTCTCCAAATTAATTTTTTCTATAAATTCATTTTATAGGCAAAAAAGAAATTTTCTCTAAATTAGTTGTTTCGATAAAATTATTTTATAGGCATAAAAAACAAGTTTTCTCTAAATTAATTTTTTCGATAAATTCATTTTATACCCAAATAAGAAATTAAAATTAAAGAAGAAACAGTGACATATTTTTAAGACTATTTTTATAGTCACCACTTTATGATCTACCTACATTAATTTTGACATTCCGTTTGTAACAACTGAAACCCCTTGAATTATATAATCCTGATAGTCATAAAAACCCACTATAGATGTCGCACTTTTTAATCTACAATGCGGATATTTGACATAAACATATCTTATGTTCATTTAAAAATGTCATCATCTATTTGTAACATTATAAAATTTTGCACACGTTTTAATTTTTTTTTTCATCGTAAAATTTTACACAAATTTAAAATGTATAATTCTGCATAAATTAAAAATGTTGCATAAATATAAAATTTGCCATAAATTACATAATTTAGAATGAGTTGACAAATTTGTAAAAAGTTAAAATTTTGTATAAATTTAAATTTTCGTAAAGAAGATTGTAATAACCTAAACGTTTTTACATAAATTTTCATATTTTTTGAAACTTAAGTTTTTGAATGTCATAAAATTATGCAAAAATATAGAATATAAAATTCTATTTCAATATGAAATTTTGCATTAATTGAAAATAATATTGCCAATAGTTAATTTTTTGTACAAGTTATTATACAAATTTTGTAAAGATTGTAATTACTTAAACATTTTGAAGCATTTGTACGATTTTAAATATTTAAATATTTAAAAAAAATATTTAAATATTTAAATATTTATTTAAATATTTAAATAAGTATTTAAATATTTAAATATTTTGCTAAAATTTGTAATAAAATTTTAATTTTTTGCTACTGTAAAATGTAAACTTGAAATCACAATTGATTTGATCATTTTTAAATATTTGCATAAATTCAAAATTTTGTAAAAAGTTAAAATTTAAAAAAAAAAACGTATACATTTTTAGAGAAGATAGTGTAAACATTTATAAATATAGGGTGATTTTTTAAGATTTAAGTTTTTCAGGTTTGGCTGCATTGGTTGGTAATGGCAAAGACCAATTTGTCGATTCCAATAAAAAATTTTAATATATGATGCAAATTTGAGTGTTTTATTCGATTAAAAAAAAACTACGATTAAAAAATCACCCTATATTAGCAAAAATATTTAAAATTTATACAAATTTAAATTTGTTAATACTGTGTAACGCTCTGCAAATTTTAAAATTTGTGTAAACTTTTAATTCACTTACTAAAAACATTCACAAAACTTCTCTTTTTTATCTGTGCCGTAAAAAGTCGTTCGACGACTAAGATTCGTGGCTGGATCCGAAATAGCTATACGGACAGTCTGTAATTAATAGATTATTATTCTGCTGAAACTTACTTTTGGAATCAAGCTTGTCAAAATTTTTCAATTTTTGGGAAATGTTAACTGAACCTCAACCTCAAATCTTTCTTAGTACGTAAAAGACTTGCCGGAACTATCGAATTGTTCGCCGCTTGAACAAAGACTGTACCTCGTTTTTTAAGTCATAACATGGTACAAGGAACTGACTTGTATTTATCTTTGGGATCATAAGTAGTAGATCTCCACAAATAATTTTCAAAGAGATTCTGACATATTTGAGTTATTTATTGATAGAAGAAAATATTGAAATGAAATATGTATGCGTAAAACAAAACTTCTTTTCTCTATTTTTTTTTTTTTTTTTTTTTTCAACATAAAACTTCTTTTTTTATTTTATTTTTTCAACACGAATAAAAAAAAAGAAGTTTTGTGAATGATTCTTATAATAGAATGCTTGCTTAGTTTTTCGAATCTGTGCAATAGGAAAGAAATTTTCATAATCATTATAATTTAACAGCACAAAACCCGTTGCAAAAATACGGTAGGTGGCGTCTGCGGTCACTGGCTGTTTTAAGGAATTTGACAGTTCTTACTATAAACAGGGTATAGAAGCTATTGAATATTACTGGAAAAAGTGTAGCGAGCTAACTTTTTGGTGTGTTCTTTGTTAGGTCGGCTTCTTTCTTTAATCAAGCTTTTCATAAAGCTTAATTGGTTTTAGTTTCAAGAAAACAGGGAAATTTTATAAGAATTTACTGTGTAATTTAACATTAACTTGATTGTCAAAATGCTGGTATTCATCGCGTTGATCATTCAAAATGAGCTGTTAATTTGGACACTGACTTGTTCCTCAAAATTCTGGTATCTGGTATTTTGATATTCTAATCATTCAAAATGACCTGTTAATTTGGGCAAATTGGAAGCTGTTCTATTTTGTAAGTTAGAGAAGGATGTTAACTCAAAAAAAAAAAAAAAAAAAAAAATTCAATTATTTTCTGTTGTAAAATAAAACGGGAAAGTTTTATAAGAATTTATTGTGTAATTTAACACTAACTTGTTTCTCAAAACTCTGGTATCTACCTCGTTGAGTATTCAATATGACCTGTGAATTTTGGCAAATTGGAAGTTGTTCTATTTTGTAATATAGAGAAGGATGTTAACTCCAAAAAAATTTCAATTATTTTTTGTTATAAAATGAAACGGAGAAGTTTTTTAAGAACTTACTGTGTAATTTAACACTAACTTGTTTCTCAAAATTCTGGTATCTACCTCGTTGATCATTTAAAATGAAGTGTGAATTTGGGCAAATTAGAAGTTGTCCTATTTTGTAAGACAGAGAAGGATGTTCCAATTATTTTCTGTTGTAAAATAAAACGCGGAAGTTTTATAAGAATTTACTGTGTAATTTAAAACTAATTTTTTTCTCCAAATTCTGGTATCTGATATTTTGATATTCTGATCATTCAAAATGACCTGTTAATTTGGACAAATTAGAAGCTTTTCTATTTTGTAAGCTACAGAAAGATGTTAACTCAAAAAAAATTGAAATTGTTTTCTGTTGTAAAATGAGTGAATAGTTTGTAAATTTTTTTTGTGCAATTCATTTGCTTGGTTTCTTATGAAGTTGTGTCAAAAATAAAGCTCTAAAAGAACCATATCGAAACTTTGGAGTCTCAATTAACATCACTCAGATATTCACATATTTATTGGTCTTTAACATTTTTGCTCCCTGTCCTGTCATCATTTTTTTTTTTAATTCTATGATTATTTATTACTTCTTCTCCAGTCATAATTTCAACAGCAGAAATATTCAAACTATGCCATAGAATGGATAGCGTTGACATATCCCCTTCTCTTGGCACACAGCAAATGTAATTTATGATCTCAGTGCTAAAACTTATCACCAATAATAACTTTTAGGTCTTCACCAGACATTCTGACATCCAAATATACAGACATACAGACACACAAACATCCATTTGTCTGAAATCGCTTCCCACCCTTGTTTCCACTCGAGCTGCATGACAAATCTCAATGACTTTGGCCATTAATCTTATAAATAATGATCAATATAATATAAATACGTACACACATGCATACATATGTATGTACATGCAAACACATGTATGCAGTATACTTATGTGAAATGTCAAATACGTTAAATTTCAAACAAGACAAGATCATTGTTGTCGAACAAATAATGAGACAAATTTATTAAGCGCTTTTTTTTTTTTTTGTTTTTTTCGATGTGTTGTTGTTGTTTTCGTTTTCTAGATCAAAAACCAGAGTCAATCGAAATCGACAACAGATAATTCGGATTGTTTTTTTTTTTTTTTAAACGAAATGATCACAACATGAAAAGAGAAACTAAAACATCAGAGATAGTAATGAGATTGGAAATGACAAAATACTGGTGACATGAATTGAGTTGTGACGGCGGCAACACCACTTTAGAGATTTGTTGTGAGATGTCATCATTTGTGTTAAAACAAATTGGTGCAAATGTGTCGTTTTAAAAAATATTTCACTTTTTTTTTCTTTTATCAGACAGAGATCAAAATTTGGGAAAAAATATTCAAATCGCTGTTTTTTTTGCTTGAAAATTTGTCAGAAAAAGTTGGTGTCTGTCATTTAAGGAGATTTTTTCAATTTACAAATTTATTACTACAAACAAACGATTACTGCAATCACAACATGAATTTCAATCAGATGAACTAATTCAACGTTCTTTTGCATTGTTCCAAAAGTGTGAGTGACTACCAAAAGGGGTAAATTGCAAAGTTATTTTCAAGAAAACGCACAGAATTAATGTACAGTAAAAGAATCAATATTATAACTTTCTGAAGTCATCCATTTAACATTTATAAATGCTCAAAAAAAAGTGAAAAAATTTTAAATTAAAACAAATTCAAATTGATAAATATGATCTCTATACGACACCAAACACTACTTCCTTACTCAAAATAAGTAAGAAAATTATTCGAAGAACTTCGAGTACTTAATTTAAGTATGTACTACGAGTAATGTTATTAAGTTTAAATACCAGATACTGACATCCATCTTCATAATGGATCAATTTTTCAAAATTTATTATAATTTATTGTGTTACATTAACCAATTAGACATCACGGTCAATCTACTTTTAAAACTTAAATTTTTACTGTATGATAATTTTATAAATTTAACAAACTAACTATTTTTTTGAGAAATGTATCTGAAAATGTTATTCTTCAACTACATAGCAATGCAGCTTTGTACTGAATGGTTGTCAAACTGTAAGTACCTGCCCCCTATGGCAAGTCAATATTAAAATCATAAATAAGAACAAATATTATTGCACCAGTAGTTGTGTTGATTATTGCTCCCATTAGTATGAAAAATGTTTGCTGAGTAAATGTAAGCTATGAACAAAAAAATATATGAAACAAATCAGTTATTTGTATGGCAGATGCCAGAAGGAGAGCGGTTATTCGGTTGATTCTCTCAAATTTTTCGAAAAATTATGACCCATTTAGTATTAACAAATGGAAGTTTTGAAAAAATATAAACTATAAAAATTCTGAATTTTGAAAAAATTGGCAAATTATAAAAACATTTTAAAATTTAAAAAATCTAAAAATTATGAAAAAAAGATACAAAAATTTTTAACATTTGAAAAAATGTGAAATTTCTTTTAACATTGTAAAAATTTTAATTTTTTGAAAATTTAAAATTTTCGAAAAGAAAAAATTTGAAATATTACAATGTTCTTATTTAATATATTCTTTAAAAAAAAGTTTTTAAATTTTGGAAAAAAATTTAAAAAATTTCTAAGAATTTTTAAATTTAAAATCTTTTAAAATAACACGAAAAGAAAATACCAGAAATTTTTCCAAACTGTATAAATACTATAAATTTTAGAACAAAAATATAAAAAACTCCTAGAATTTTAAAATTTGAAATCTTTTAAAATAGCAAATCATTTAAAGAAATTAACACTTTGTTTAAAATTTGAAACTTTTTAAGAAATTCACTTTTGTAAACAACTGTAAGTTTCAAAAGCTGCAAGTTACGTAAGAAGCTGCAAATTTTGAGAAAAGTGGATTTACAATATTAAACAGATTTTTTGATCGGGTCCTCTGCGTTCCAAGTCTTTCGTAAAAACACTTTTTGTGAAAATTTTGAAATTTATATTTTGCATTAAAAAAATAAATTCGCTTTCACCCCATAAATGGGATATGAGAGAAACTCTCCATTCACTCTTGCTGTCTCTTCTCGCCGATTATTCAATTGCCATAAGAGATTTATTGGGCTTGAACCCATAGCTATATGGGCGGGAGCCGTGTGTCCTAATTACAGCGTCATGACCGCTCACAGTAATCAAAAGCTTGATTTGGCTCATACGAATTACGGATAGATGTCATGGATGTTAAAACTCACTCAATCTAATTGCAAATTGGCTTAAAATGCATTAAAGTTATTTTCTGATTTCCTTTGAAATTAGAGTGCTTAAACCAGCAGAATCAAATTTTTTTGTGTGTGCTATACAAAGGAAATGTCGAAGAACAATTGTTGAGCTTAAAGAACTCACTTCGCCTGTGGATGAGGGCTAACATCTCATGTGGATGTACGACCATGTTTAAGTTCATTCGGACTAACAGAAAATTCTGTTATGGTGCTTTTAAATTACATACAACTTTGTTGTGATTACATTTTTTTTGTTATAGCAACCTTTCCTTTCCTTTCCTTTCCTTTCCTTTCCTTTCCTTTCCTTTCC
>JAHXMU010000033.1:1491837-1503198 GCA_019455685.1 Philornis downsi | reverse complement strand
TTCCTTTCCTTTCCTTTCCTTTCCTTTCCTTTCCTTTCCTTTCCTTTTCTTTTCTTTCCTTTCCTTTCCTTTCTTTCCTTTTCTTTTCTTTTCCTTCAAATCAAATACTATAATCCTTGATTGAATTTAATATTTTTTTCGAAATTATACGAATTATAAAATCAACACGAAAAGAAATTCTCAATAAGCAGGAAAAATTTTTCCTTCTCGATTTCTTAATACAAATTCAATAAACCTCCAGATTTACCTTTTTCCAACTCCGTCAAAATGATCCATAAACTACAACTATATTTTAGAAAATACCAAAGTCAAATATTTGTCTAAAGGTTTTCTCTCAAATTGCAAAACAAATTTCCATATAATAAATCCTTTTAACATGAATACCCTTAAAATGTCCTTGGCAAACATATGAGCGGGTCGCTCTAAATGAATTAGTGCAAATCACAAACAAATATCAAAGTCCCCGAACAAATTTAAAATTAGCTTCCGTCTTAAGATACATTCTTAACCACACAAAATCTCTACAACAAACAATATTAAGAACATCAGAGATCAACACTATCCCCCAAGGATCAAGAAGTCTTCTACTTTCATGCCATACATATCAAATTACTGGGACAAATCACATTTTGTCACCGTTAAATAAATAGAATTAATGACTTTAAAGCGAGTTGTAAATTGTCCAAATTTGTCCACAGCAGCTAAATTTTTCTTTGTTTCCTCCAAATTTCAAGCCCCTCAAATCTCTGCTACTTTCTTCAGGTAGAGCGAGAGTATCCTGTGTGAATCCTAGATTTTTCGTTGTTGTTTCGTTAAATAAGATCAAATATTTACTTTTCTGCTGGTGTGTTTGTTATGTTGTAAATAAATATTTAACGGACGGCAGCGACGACGGTTCATCTTTAAATGCTGAAATAGAAGTGATGAAAACGAGCAACATCATCATCATTGCAGCCTTTCCATCAGTAGCAGACTTTAAAACACCGACGGCATTTCAGCTTTAGTGATTCAACTCGAAAACCCTCAACCGGCCGTCGTTGCCAAACAATCCAATAGGGGACGTAAAAAGGTACGAAAACATTTTCAATATTTACCCACAACCAACAACTCGAGTTTGATTTTAAACACGACAACAACACAAAGGTGACTACGGCTCTCACACTGTAGCACTCAGGCGAGCGTTTACACAATCTCACACTCGTATTCAAACGTTAGGGATGGCAAGGGTATTGCTAAAGGAAAGTACCTTTTTAAAAAACTTCGTCAAATTGGACGAAAATTGTAATTTATTCTAATCTTGAAAAGAAAAACATCAACATTTTCTGATGAGGAATGCATTTAAATGGGTTATCGTGGAAAGTAATTGAACTGACGCTTATCGTCGTAGAGCTACTAAACGCGTTTAAATGAAACATTCTTTTCATGCCCTATTTACGTGTTCATTACGCAGTTAGACAAAATTAAACCTTTTGGAGATTGTTAAAGGTTGGAACGTTATTTCAATTATATGTGCTTACTATTGTGAGGTATCCAGTGACAGAAGTTCAAAAATTACACTATTTTTAATTATTGAAAGTTAAAAGCTTTTGAAAATGAAGTTTGGATATAGGAAAGCTTACTTAGGGTGTTCTCTAAAATATATCTTGTTTATCTCTAGTGAAATTTTGAAAATTATCGCTATGATGCGAAATCCAAGAGAAAAGTAAGCTTAAATTAACCTTGGGTTTTGAATAATTTTGGATTTTTTTTAAATATTTTTCGAGACTTCTCTGGAATTTCAGCAAACGCAGAGGACAATTAAATGCTTCCAAATTTAGACATTCATATTTTATTTGCGAAATAAGAATGAATCTTAAATATAGCTGTATAATGCGCTGCTCCAAGTATAATTTTTCAATTTATATTTGTTTCTAACTTGCAAATTTACTGAAAAGTTTGCTGAAGGTTAACACCATGTATTCATAGAAAAGAAATGCTGTTCCTCTTACAACTATCGTAATTGAAAGCTATTCGACTTATTACCCATTAACCTTTTTCAAAGTTCTACTAGAACAGTTTCTTCCTTCATACTAAACCTAACGTTCTATATGCAACAACTAGAAATACTCAGCTGTGACCGATTGTCGTAAAAATCTTTGTTGAGCTGATAACGTCCGATCCGCAAGGCCTCAATGTTTATGGTAAAATTGATTCAGTAGAATAAAACTTCTTAAAAAAATTGAAAATTTTCGAAATTATTCTAACATTTTTGTGATCTATAGGTATTCGTTAGTTAAAGTCAATATATGGTGGTAGTTGATGGAAACGTCAAGGAACCACTCTGATTTCCAAGCGATCGTCCTAATTATGAGCATATTTATCATAAAATACTAAACAAATTTAGATATTTCACTGAAAAAATTATAAAAGTCAATATTTAAGTCATGGTAACAGGAGTTTTCGATACACCCACCTATCTTGCAATGAATTGGTATATCATCCGTAATACTGCAAATTGCAATTCATGGTGCTGAGTACATATCTTTCGTCCTGACCAAATTGATAATTGTCCACTTGTTCCTAAATTGAAATTGTTTTGATCTGTTGTTTGGAAGAGAGTGTTCTGTTATAACATTTTAAAACAATTTTAATCAATTTAGGATGACATTTGCATTATCTTCGAAAATTAATAATATACCGTTGAAAAGCAGAAAAAATAGGTAATAAAAATAGTCGAAATATGAGTAGTTATTCGCTATCGACCAGCAGTATTTAAAGAAAAAAATTTAGATAAGCTGAATATAAAGAAATATCATGCACGCCAAAAATATGATCTGATTTGAAAGAGTGGTGGTTAACACGAAAACTTGGTAAAATCCGCCGCTTAGTGCAATTGAAAGCAGCTGCAAATACCGCTGAGAGAGTTACAAAATATTAATTCAATTTCCAGATAACTTAAAAGAGACATTTCATTTGAAAAGTCAACAACATGAGAACACCCTTTTTAAAACTCAGCAAATATGAATTATTTTGCTTACACGTTAAATTTAATAACCGATCAAAAGGGTGCTCAAATAAGGTATTTTCGATCAACTCTCATATGTGGTTTTAAATCTGTTATTTAATGCAACACTGGTGGCACATAACTGGAGTAACTAACCTTTAAGATACGGCGGGCATTTAAACTACGATTATTTTTGGTGTAAAGTGAAAGATAGAGAAATTAGCATCGATCTCCGATTCTAAACCCTAAGGAGCAATGTTTCTAGCTAATTAGCAGAAAAAAAACATTTTTTCTATCGTAAAAATTAATCAAGGTTGTCAAGAGAAATTTACTCAAAAGACAGCAGCTACATTTGTCCTCTTATATATTTATTTTCATTGGTTATAACGACAAAGGAAACAACCGCACAACAGCGAAAAATGTGGCCTCTGTCTTTTTAGCAATCAACGCACTACTCGCTCGTACCAAAAAATACATCAATTCAGTGATTTTATTTCTTTTTTATTTACTCTGTTTGATAACGACTTAATTCCACGGGTTTATTGAGTGTTGCTACAAATGATTTCGACTGTAATGCGATTTTATAATTTTGGCAAATTTACAAACGGCATCCAAATGTACGCATCAAATTCCATAGTACATTTAATATTACTTTAGAAAAAGTACTCATTTACTAATTGTACCACCACTGAGGCACTCACACTCTTATCTTTCCATGCAAATGTCACACACAAACAAAAATAACACAAACGGTGGCTTATTTGCAACTCTAATAAGCACACAAGGAAAATATATGCACACAGTCACAAACGCTCACTCACTCTCTCTCCCATAGACTCATACACAAATGCCATTACCAACAACATCACACAAATACCAGCAACAACAACAATTACAACAACAGCACTTAATGGTGGCAAAGATTATTTAAACGATAATAGAAACCAACGAACACATTAAAACCTATCGTTTCACATTCATCTGCAAAGGTTCGGCGACGTCGTAACACACAACGAACGCACCACGACTACGCGAAGGATACCGTGGTGGGCATAAAAATAGCACAGCCAGACTGTGGAAAACTGTGTGCGCTTGTCAATTAATGAAAATGCTTTATGCGTTGTTGTTCATCTTTCGGCTTTTTGCAACCAAACGGGGGTGACATTTATTCCCCCTGTTGTGTTGCTCCGCGCCATGCATTCATACAGCCAGCCATTGTCTGCGTCCTGTTCATCTGTCTGTCCGCTTGCTGGTTTGATTGTGTGTAAGGCTTTTAGGGTACTTTATCTCACCAAAAATATCAAACATATGTATGCACATAATTGAATTAAACGCATTTTTATTTGTCACTGAAATATAGTCACTTATCCAATTTCACTTGTGCAATAAAGTGACTCCTCGGATTCCCTGCCGTACACGAGCAAGGACATACCCACAAACAAACAAACGAAATCCTGCACTTAGTGAGGCTGGGATTCTAAAAAGGGTAGTAGCGAGTGTAAGCAGGTTTTTACATCGTGTTATCGTCACCATCGTTGTCATTATCGTCATCTTGAGCATCATGTCATCGCTGAACGTGTTCCCGGGAACATTATGCGGTAATAGTTTCTGGTTATTATCAAACTTTGCGATTGACAGAGATTGTGGCTGACACTCTCGTTGTAGGTATTTGCGGCGAAATGCATTAACGCTTAAGACAATTTTTTGACAGAAGTCGAAATTATTTTGAAATTTGCTGCTGTAAAGGGATAAAGCGATGAGATAAAGTAAAGTGTAGAAGAGAATCACTTGGGATTTGTAAGTGAAATTAGTGGAACGCTTGTGATGATTCGATTCCCTTTCACTGAGAATCAAGGAGCAGTGGATTTAAAGTATTTGTAATGAAATGTTGTTAAATAAGAGAAAACATATTTATAATGACTGGACGTGACATGATGGTTAGAGCAAGCAGCTATTATGAATATGATCGTGGATTCGAACCGCAATACCACCAGCTATCATTATTAGAGTAGTCGAGTAATCGGCAAGTCTAGTGAATGTTTTTCAAACTGACGTTTGAAATCGTCATTGAATTGTAGGTCACGTTAAGCTAGTCTTCAAATGGAATGCATGTGAGCACACTAGATGCGAGATAATCTCCGATTCTCATTCATGGGAATTTGTTTTTTTATAACGAAATGTTTTTAAACAGAAGAGAAGCTTGTGGAGAGATGCTAATAGCGCTTCTACTTCAAAACAACATGACTGAAGAGTGAACGGTCGCCCAACCTATGCCGAGGAAAGTTATGTCCAACAAATCGAAGATATATGTAGTTTGCTCAGAAAACATCGGTTAACAATTAGGGACCTTCCTAATGATGTTGGCATTTCAAACGGATTAATGAACCTCATTTTAAAAAGTCTTCAACCCCAGACGCTTCAAATTTTCAATCCAAAAACATTTTCTTTCTTTTCGAAGAAGATCGTTCCATTAAAATCTATGAAGGAGCGATTTCTGATGATTTCATTATAAAACGGGAGAAGAGACTGTGATATATCCTTATAATCTGAAAATAACCGACCCACCGAGTAAATATCGTGACATAAGTGGAGGAAGATCGAAATGAACGTGCCAAAGTCTCGAAAATTAAAATTATATTGACAGTTTTCCACGATTATCGTAGCCTTGTGTATTATGAGTTTCTTGGGCCAGACCAAACTGTTAATAGTTAATAAGGAATATTATTTGGGTATTATGGGCCATCCTCTTCTTGAAGCTATTCGCAAAAACTGACCGGATTTATGAGCTGGCAAATCATGGTTTTGGCTTCACGAAAGTACGTCACCTTTCATTACATTAGATCTCCGCAAGTTTTTCACCAAAAATGAAATTAATATCGTTTTACAACCACCGTATTCGTCTGAGTTAGCGCCATGTGACTTTCGACTAATTCCCACGCTCGAAAGACTCGTTCGTGGATGTAGTTTTGAGTCTATTGACAAGATACAAGATTCTATTGACAAGATGAATTGCGGTGCGCTGTGAAAGTCATATCCGAACGCGAATGTTTGGCATGCCTCGAGGACTGGAACAACGTTGGCATAAGAGTATTGTGTTGCAGAGGAATACTTTGAGAACGGTGAAATGGAATGGATTAAAAATATTTTTAAAAAATCTTACTTTGTGGACATAATACCCACCACTATTCTATCAAAAAAGTGACAGACATAAAATATTTATTATTCATTAAATTTCATGGTACCGCCTGCAAAGCAGTCCCTTTCTGAAATAACACATTGACGCCAACGAATAATCCATTCAAGAAGATATTTTTAGAACGCGTTTTCCTGAAATGACTTCAGTTATCGCTGCAAATCCTCTCCTATGTGCTCTATCGATGGAAAGCAGGTGCCTCGAAATGGTAATTCGATCTTTGGAAAGAGAAAAAAGTCAGCCAGAGACATATCAGGTGAATATGATAGTTGTTCGATGACATTTGCTGCATTTTTGACCAGAAATTTGTACATAATTGTACATAACGGTGCCTTATCATGATACAAAATCCATTGTTTTTCATCCTAAATCTCTACCCTCTTTCGACAATTTTGCTTTTTCAAATGCCACATAATGACCAAATAATATTCCTTATTTAACGTCTGACGTTCTGGTAAAAATTCCGAGTGCACAACATTGCGGTAATAAAAAACAGTCAACACTATCTCGTTTTTTGATTGACTTTGTTGTAATTTTTTCGATTTCGGTTCAATTGGAAAACGGTATTACAAAGTGTATCTACTGTTTTGCATGTGAAACTTGTAAACCCATGTCTCATCACTAGTTATAATGCGCTTTATGATTGCTTGATTGAATTTGACCCATTTTTGCCTGTCTTCAGCGGCCTCTATGCGACTGAGTTAAAAAAATCATATCTTTTGAAACTAATCGTGTGGCAGCGCCTTTCATATCCAAAACAATCATCTAAAATGACACAAATTAATTCGTAAGACATAGAAAGCTCAACGGATATCTCTCTCAAACTTTACTTACGATTTTCAGTCACCATTTCCTGAACTTTATCGGTATTAATTTTAGTTGAAAACGTTACTGACAATCTCTTTAAGCGGACTTTGTTTTAACGGGCTTTCTTTTCCCGGATAGAATGTATTGCACCATGAATATGGACAAAATAATGTAGACAAATTTGACAATTGAATATTAATAAATATGTCTCAGTGGAAATTCTATTCGATTTTGCAACTCGAATTAAATGTTATCGTCAAATGTGGGTTTTAATTTCGTTTTTCTATTTCCAAAGCATTTGCGGGTATCTCTCATAGTCTGACTGCGATTTTATTAGTATAACTATTTCGAATCTGATCATTTTTGAAGCATCCCATCTCTTGTGCTATTTTAACGGACTCTAACTGTCGGATCTCTTTGCGCATACACTCATCATCATGCAACATACCTGTTGTAATGTGTTTTTGTTGTGAGCATTAAACTCGGCTTGATCTATGCACGAACTATCTAACTGCTAGTCGGTCCGTCCCTTACATCTGTCTACATACAATCGTGTGATGAGCACTCACTCGCTCACTGCTCTCCTGGCACACAAAACATGCGCAAATGGTTAAACAAACATCACAATAAACACTGAACGAGTGGAACGAAACAGCAGCTGCTGTTGTTGCAGTGTAAATACACATCATCATCGTAATGACAGAGATCATAAGCGTTATGATGATCATAATCATTATGCGTTTGTGGCTACCGTTTTTGGATTGTTGTTGATGGATTCCTCCCGATCTCCTAACAACCACTCAGCCCGAAAGCCAAGAGTTAGAAGGCTAGCACACCCTTCATCGTGTTTCTCCGTAGATTGTATGTTCATCATCCATCTACATCTATAAGCTATGAGCTATGAGCGGAACTGTTGAAGATCATTGAACAGCGGAAAAAAAGGAACAAACAGAGTTTGGCAACACAGCTCCTGAACGTGTAAACAATACCTCTGCATAAGAGCACTCATAATGACAATAACCGAAAAAAGGAGTACTACTCAGTTATTACCTTCGACATTTAAGTGTATTTGCTTTGTGTCTATCTGGAGTGGTTGGTGGATAGGGCGAGAGTGATTTGGTGGTTGTTGATTGTAAGCAACAACAGCAGCGGCAGAAGCACCCATGGAAGTGGCTGTATCAATAGACAACAGACAGCACATAAACATTTAGCTCTATGTTGTGTTTATTGTTGCATTAACACATGTAGACACTTAACGAAATGAAGCAACAACGGTCCTTTCTTCTTTTACTCTTTTTTTGTTTTTGACAGAAGGAGGAACACACACTTGCCACAATCCCGGGCTGACTGGCTGAATGACTGGCTGTCTTGATGTTAATGTCAAATGTTATCTGCTCATCCACATGTAAGAGGTTAACATTGTTGATTTCCCAGCTTGAGGGGATCTTCTTCGTAGTGGAGAAAAGAGAGCTCGAATTATTGACTTTTGTCATTATAACTTTTAGGCCACGATTATTTCAAGAACAACGGATATCAAGGGATCGATATCGATGACTGATTGTTTGCATTTGCATAGACATGATGAAATGCTCAGACGCTTTGGAATGGGAAAATCAAATAGTTTTTTTTTTATAAATGAAAAACATAACAAACACACGAATGCATATTAGAGTAGTAGCATCAATTTGTGAAATATATGTAGTCCATAACTTCTATCCTTTCAAATTAATTTCCTACTCATGCGTCATCTATCGGCCATTAAATATATTATTTTACACAAACGTCTACCATTAAAACGTCGACTATAACTGGCCAAATTTTCATCATAAACGGAAGCATTATATAAGAGGCTGTAGCAAACACCTTAATTTGTATACTATATGATACAAATATTCATATTTTGTAAACTATAGAGTAAAGGGAACATGAAGTCGTTTTTTTTTTTTTTTTGTTTTTGAATTTATAGTCGATCTTCAATATAACATGTTCCTAGTTCTTAATCTTTTGTCATTATAACTTTTACATCACGATCATTTCAATAGCGATCGATATCAAGGGATTGATTTCTATGATTATCTTTGAGTAGACATGATCGACTGGCCAGGTAATTCGTTTAGGAATGTGATGGAAGGGTATGTGAAATTCGAAAAGATTTTTTAGTAAATAAAAAAAGACAAAGCGTTATTGAATAACATAATAAATTTGTAAAATAAATATTTTTTAGATCCGTAGACTCACTTTAACACCGCTTTCATGCGCCACCTATCGTTCATTAGATGTACTATTCAATGCTAAACTATTACTGATATATCAGCAATAACCTGTAAAAGTTTTAACCTAATCGAATGCATAGTTTGAGCCACTGTAGCTAACACACAGCCACACACATATAGGAGCTATAAGGTAATAAGAACGAAAATATTTATTCTGCTAGGAATTTAATAAAAACTAAATAAAATAATGGAACTTCTTTTTATGAGGAAAGACTTTAAAGTATTTGGTCTAGACAAAAAATAAACGGCTAATATGCAATTGGTATGTTTTTTGTCGTTAGCATTAGAAATTTTTGCTTCAACCTATGACATTTAGATGAATGTCGATTTTTACATTTTCGAAAAATTCAAATTTTTAAACACTAAAACGAACCATAACATTAAATTGGAGTTGAATAATGCTTAAAAGGATTGTGAGTCGTCGTTATCAACCTTAAAAAAGCGAATATCTGAATGTAAATGCTGAGGCATGAACACTTTTAATGGCAAGTGACCAGGGAATCCAAGTGAGTCTATTACTCCACAAAAGATTGATCAAATTCATAAAATGGTAATGGGCGACTGAAGAATTAAGGATTGCGAGATAAATGAAGCCGTAGGCACCTCACACAAATGGTTGGTAAATATATTGCACGAGCGTTTGAATATGAAGAAGTTGGCATCCAAATGGGTGCCGCCTTCATTGACAGTCGACGTCAAATCAGCAATCATTTTACCATTTTGAGGGAGACTTTAGCGATGTTCAAGCGCAATATGCAGGGCTTTCTGTAATTGCGAACGAAATTTGGATCTACCACAGCACATTAGAGTCTAAGAAACAGTCGTAGAAATGGACGGTTTTCAATATCCAAAAATATTTTAGTTAGTCAGTTGGACAACAAGAGAATGCTGGGTGTTTTTTCTTTCGAATGACGGTACCAAATTCACAACGGTTTTCTCGAAATGATTCAATCGATCTACGGAAAACACTATTCAAAGTTGTTGGACCGATTCGTACACGCTTAAGAAAAAGAAAATAATTCTCCATGATGCGCTGGCACCCCAAATGGTATGTGCTATGACAAATCGAATTGACTTCACGCCCACCTATTCTACAGGTGTGGCCCTCAATATCTATACCTTTTTCTAAACTTGATTAAAAGATTTGGTTGAAAAAGATTTCAGTGAAATGATGAAGTTATCTAGGGCATACATAATTATATTGAACTAAAAAGAATTTATATTGAGAAAAAAATTTGAAGTATACTCGAATAAGTGGTGATTCCTTGCCTGGCTTCATTAATCTGTTCTACATTGACTCATACGATACGAGTATATGCTAATCGTGCGCCATCTTTCATCTGTTAATGGTACCATATTAGAAAACTTGCCAAAGTTTTACTGAAAAACCCGAAAAAGTTTTAATTGTTTAAACGTTGAAAAGAATTTAAGCTCCAAATATAGTTTCTACTTTAATTTCACTTCTTTATTTTTTTTTCTGGAATTTTAATGTTAAACTTGGTTAAATTTCCAGTTTAGTTTTCAAGTTGAATTGATTTTCAATTAAAAATAATTTTAAATTAATTTTATTGATTTAATCAGGACAAGTTTAGATTGAGTTTAATTCTATACATAGTTTAATTTAAATTTAATATTAAATTTATTATTATTTAATATCAAACTTAATTGCTTCGTTTAATTTAAGTTTAGTTTTGTTTTGAACTGAGCTTGCTGTGCTTGATTGCTTAAACTATGTTGTATTTTAGAATTTATATTGATTTTAAATTAAACCAATTTTAAAAATAGTTTAGATTAAAATTAAAAGAAGGTTAAAATCATTCATGTATTTGGTTTAAACTTATTGATTTGTATTAAAATCACTTATAAAGTTAATTTGAAAATACTTTTACTTTTACTTTTTTTAACTAATAATATTTTAAATTAAATCAATTCTACAGTTTGTTTCAAAATTAAACTAAGCTTAAAATCAGTTTTTAATGTGGTTTAAACTTATTGATTTGTATTAAGACGATCTATAAAGTTAGTTTGAAAATACTTTTAAAATAATACTTGAAAATATTTTTATATTAATAATATTTTAAATAATATTTCGATCAATAATATTT
>JAHXMU010000033.1:1443850-1491827 GCA_019455685.1 Philornis downsi | reverse complement strand
ATTATGTTTTGATTAATAATATTTAAAATTAAATCATTTTTAAAAATAGTTTAGTTTAAAATTAAATGAAGCTTAAAATCATTTCTAACCAAAACCAAATGGTTTAAACTTATTTATTTATATTAAAATCACCTATAAAGTTAGTTTGAAAATACTTTTAAAATAATACTTGAAAATACTTTAATATTAATAATATTTTAACTAATAATATTTTAAATTAAATAAATTTTTAAAAGTAATTTAGTTTAATATTAAATGAAGCTTCAAATCATTTCTAAATTTGCTTTAAACGTATTAATTTGTAATAAAATCGCTTATAAAGTTAGTTTGAAAATAGTTTTTAAAGTAATACTAGAAAATACTTTAATTTGAGCTTAACTAAATTTCAAAATTACCATAAATTGGAAGTTAGTTTGATTTCGACCTATTTTTAATATTAAACTGACTTAAATTCTAAATACAGTTTACTTTAAGTTAATTTAGTTTTAAATGTTATTTGTTTGCGTTCAGTTGCCTTTTATTCTTTAGTCTTTAATCTTGAAGCGAGTCGAATTTGATTAGATGTTTTAGCTTAAACCAAGTTTAATCTTGGGGTGAGTCGAATTTTATTCTAAATTTAATATTAATCCAAATTTGTATATAATTAAGTTGTCTTTTTAAACTCAGTTAATTTTTAAACTTATTTAATTTTGAAAATTGGTTAATTTTGGTTTCATTTAATATAAACCTTAGCTTAGGACTAAACAATGCTTAACTTTTTAATCGGGTTTAAGTGTTTCAAGTTCAAATTTTGATTGATTTCGAATTCAGTTCTATTTTAAACGTTGTTGCATTTCAAAATGTGTGCGATTGAAAAAATGAACACAATTTGAACTAATTTGTGTGTTAATTAAATTAAATATTTATCAATTTAAAGGAAATTTAATACTGACTCTTTTTTCCAAATCATCGATTTTCGCAACGGTTACAACTATTTACATCACCCCTCCCAATTTATTTGTTGCCCTAAGAAATTTTTCAGTTCATTTTCAAAACTATTGAAATGATTGCCTATGGACGATCAGACGGACATTCATTTGTACATATGGTCCTCTCTGTTGGGTGGACAAATGACTTTGATTTCGTCCTCTCTCTCTCTTCGTCCCTTAAGGACCATCAAGAGATGACATTTGCAAATAATGTCAAATTTCATAAAGCACTCGCATTTGTGCCCTAATGAAGGTTGTTTTTAGCAAAATTGATTACATTATGAGTGTGCGTGTGTGTGTGAGTGTGTGTCAACTGTTTACTGTTTGAAGCGAGAAATGTTAACGTGAAATGTACAATAACATACGATAAACGTAAACGTAAATAAAACATTCTATTGTTTATGAGTTCTACGACATGTAAACTATACAGGGGTCCGTCCATTCGTTCATACCCGATCCCTTAAGTGGTGGCAGTATCGTCGCTGCTAGTGGCGGCTGTCTTGATGGTGGATGATCGGAACATCTGTTATTTTGTTTTTAATGCGAAATGTAATTACGTTTGCGACTTAAATTAATAGCAACTAGTCGCAAGCTCTGTTCCCCCGGCTGTCTCAGTATTTGGCCTTGTAAGCCATGAATTATTAACTAAAGGTCGGTCGTCAAATACTCGCACTTGTTGTTGAGGCCAACACACCAGACTACACTACAAACTAACACACAGACACTAACACTCATACATACACAAAAGCCTATTCAATTTTGGCCATAATCAAATTTGAAAAAAAAGCCAAAAACAAAAACAACATGAAACCCCTCGTTGATCATTAATACAGCGTGTAAAATTTGAATAAAATTCTCAGGCACCAAGATTTCTCTCAACGATTGTGTCGAATTTCACCTTTTTTTTTTGTCGAAGGGGGCCCCCATACACAGAACAACGCCCAGAGCCGGTAAAACCAACGTCTAGAGTATTTATTATCTTCAAACTCAAATGATTCATTTCATTTTCAAATTCACATTTTGTTAATAATTTATTAATGCCATTGTAGTGACTGCAGTGATTTTGACTGAATGCTGTTGTTTTTTTTTTTATAGCACCAGCAGAAGCAGCAGCAGCAGCGGCGGTGAAAAATCTATAATTTATTTAATTTCTCATTCGTTTGCGTTGTATATTTTAATTGGCACGTTCAATTCTTAATGTTGCATTTAATAAATTTCGAAATAAAATTCAGAATTCAGAACAACGGAAAAAAAGAGGCCAACTTAAACACATCATTGCCAAAGCTAATAATGGGAATGAACATTTATGCAGTAGAATAATCAACAGATTGTAAAGAAAATTCAAAACAAAGGTAAATTAATTTAGCCAATTAGGAATTTCAAAGAACTGCAGGGTGATGCATTGCAGAGCAAAATTCTCTACATCATTGCAACTGTTAGCATTAGATAAATCAACCTGTTTCACCTGTGAAATTTTGGCGAATGACGACTTTTGCATTTTCGAAAAATTAATACAATTTATTACTAAGCCATCGTTGTGTTCTCGTTCCTGAAAACTAAAAGGAAGCATGAGATCAAATTCGAATTACATGGTATAGGCTGATATTTTAAGATTTAAGTTTTTCAGCTTGGCAGCACTGGTTGGTAATGGCGTCCAAACGTCACCTGTCAAAGTGAAAAGTGTACAGTATACTCTGCCATTTCAGCATGGAAAGACTAACAAACGATCAACGATTGCAAATCGTTGAAATTTATTATAAAAATTCGTGCTCTATGACAAATGTGCATCGTTTGATACGACCATTTTATGGTCGTCATAATCGACCTGCTGAATCAACAATTCGTGCTGTTATCTCCAAATTTCGCACCAAATGTACTTCGTTGAGCATAAAACCATCGACTAGCATGCGTAGAGTGCGTACCGAAGAAAATATTGCAGCCGTAGCGACCAGTGTTAATGACGATCGTGAAATGTCAATTCGTCGCCGTTCTCAGCGATTGGGCATGTGTTACTCAACCACAAGGAATTTTTTTTTTGCCCCAATTGGCTGAGTTGAACTTGGTTGACATGTGGTTTCATCAGGACGGTGCAACATGCCACACTGCTCGTGAAACAATAGATATGTTGAGGGATGAATTTGGTGAGCAGCTTATCTCTCAATTTGGCTCCCAAGATCTTGCGATTTAACGCCTCTTGATTATTTCTTGTGGGATTGTGTCAAGTCGTTAGTCTATGTGGACAAGCCGAACACTATTGAAGCCTTACAGGATAACATAACACGCGTTATTCGTGGAATACAGGCCGAAATGCTCGAAAAAGTGACGAAAAATTGGACCTCACGAATGGACATTTTGAGACGGAGCCGTGGGCAACATTTACAGGAATTATCTTTACAAATTAAATAGCAAATACCAATTTATCGATTCAAATAAAAAATTTTAATATATGAAGCAAATTTGAGTGTTTTATTCGATTAAAAAAAAACTACGATTAAAAAATTACCCTTTATTTATCTGGAACCTGCTTAGCCGTTATCACCCATAAAATATCGGATATCTAAGTTAAAACGCTCTCTTAATGACAAGTGACCAGAGAATCCAAGAGAGTCTATTACTCCCCAAATGGGAATCTAAGAGAGTCCAAGAGAGTATCCAAATGATTGATCAAATCCATGAAATGATAAAGGGCGATTGAAGGAAATGAAGGTTTGCAAGATAACTGAGTCTATAGTCATCTCATCCAAATGATTGGAAAATATATTGCACGATTATTTAGACATGAAGAAGCCTACACGTAGATGGGTGTCGCGTTTGTTGATAGCCCTATAGGAAACCCTATCATCTAACCATTTCAAAGAAATGTTTAGCTGTGATCAACCATCGGATCCATCACAACTCATTAGAGGCTAAGAAACAGTCGTAACAGTGGACTTTTTCAACATCGAGAAATACCAAAGTTGGTCCGTCAAGCAATAAGTTAATATTGGGTGTTTTTTCGTATGCCAGTGGCAAATTTATATCGGTTTACTCGAAAAGACTCAATCGATCTACCGAAAATAGTATTCAGAGCAATTGGGGCGACCTTTTCAACATACTGTACTGGAGATGATTATGAGGAAAACTGCAGTTAACAGGACTGGTGCTATCTTTAATAAAAGCCATATATTACTCGCATATGCAGATGACATAAACATTATTGGCTGAAAACTGCGAGATGTTACTGCAGCCTTCTCAAACATCGAGAACGAAGCAGCGAATATTGGTCTGGTGTTAAACGATGACAAAACAAAGTTATGGGTTTCAACGAACAAAGAGTCTACTCGTTTGGGGGACACTGTGTGAACGTTGACAACTATAATTTTGAGGTGGTGGAAGAATTCATCTGCCTTGGTTCCGCTGTAAACAAAACGAATGATGTCAGCATGGAGATAAAGAGGAGAGTATTGTTTGCTAATAGATGTTACTATGGGCTAAGCAAGTGATTCAATGCTGAAGTCCTCTCTCGACAAACAAAAATCTGACTGTACCAGACGTTGGTTCTTGGGTTATGACGTAAGCGAATGAATCGACGTGTCAAACGCATTAATATACAGCGATTGCGTTGGCTGGGTCCTGTTTGACAGTTTGTTTTGACTTCGTTTAGTCCAAAATTAGTTTAATGCTAAACTTAGCTTAAACCTAATTAAGACTCAGTTTTGGTCAGGTTAAACTTATTTTAAATTAAACTATGTTTAACCTAAACAAAGCTTATATCAAGATTAGTCTTATATGAGCAAACTTCAGTTTAAAATTAATTCAGCACGGTTTAGAATTAGTCAAATTTAAATCTGTATTATATTAAAAGTCGCTCAGTTTAAAATCGGTTTACGTTAAACTTAAATTATTTATGATCCAGTTAAACACAAAATTTAAACTCTATTTACTTTAAGATTAGTTTAATTTGAGCCAAGTTTCGCTTAAATTTAGTTTAATCTAAACTTAGTTTAGTTAAAATTAATTTAGTTGGTTTAGTTTAATTTAAACCTAGTTTAGTTGAATTTAAACCTAGTTAGGTTTAAACTTAGCTCAACACAAAATTACCTTAGCTTAAATTTGATTAGGATTATACCTTGTTATCGTTAAACTTTAAACTTGTTTCAGAATAAACTTGTTTTAACGTTTACCTCCTTTTATTTAAACTTAGTTTAGCGCAAATCTAGTTTTGCACAAACTTAGTTTAATACAAGCCTACTTTGATTTAAACTTTACTGCTGAAAACTTTATCTATTTTCACGTAGTTCAGTTCCAATTGAGTTTTATTTTAATCCGGTTTTATTAGCTAAATTATGCACAAAGTTTTGACTTAGTTTAATACTAAACTTTGCTTTGGTTTAATGTTAAAGTTTGTTTTTCTAAATTATGTGTGCTTTGGTTGGAGTTTAACTTCTGATTAATGTTTAAGCAAAAGTTTAAGGTTTAAATATTGTAAAAATACTTTAGAACTTAAACTCAAGTTTATTGTAGAAACTTTATAACCAAATTGTTAATTTGGGATTTTATTTAACATTTCCATTCTGCTTAGAATTTAATCTTTATTGTTTTCCACACTTTTATATTGATGCAAAACTTTTGAAACAAGTTTAAAGTTTAAACTTTGATTCCAGGGCAAGCTTTGTTTGCAATCTAAATTTAAACATTGTTGAAAGACTATTTGAATTTTAGACTTTATATTAAGTCTAAACTCGGCTTAATATTAAAAATGTACTAGCCAAAGATTCATAATTGTTTAAATATTTGTTGTTGATCGACCAATGATTAGATTCTGTTTGAAATTTGTTTAGAGTTGAAACCTTCTTTTCCTTTTAAACTGATTTCTATTTAGTTTAGTTTTTCAAAGATTAAGCAGGGAAATTAGAGGAAACCAAAGAACGAGTAGATGAAATGGAAAAGAAAATAGATAATTTTGAAGTCAAAGTAATGTTGACCTTTGGCTTGGAAGCCAACCCAATTTCATAATTAACTGTTAACAGGCCAATATTTAAAAAAAATGCTTTATTTATTTGCATATGTATGAAATAACCTTACATCAAGTAGTTGGAGTAAAATATTAGTCCAATATTAGTCTTGCGAGAATTTGCTATTAACAGAACTTTAACAGAGGTAAAATATTTCTGCAAACATCTTCCCAAGTTGCGGATCTCCAAAAAATTGTTTAAAAAATGCTTCAATATCATGTAAATGTATCAATAATGAATGTTTGGAATGGAATTTTAAGCTAAACCAATGTTCTGGCAACATTTTACTGTTAACAGAACTTTAACAGTGGTAAACAATTTCTGCAAACATCTTCCCAAATTGTACATTAGCAAAAAATCGTAAGAAAAGAGAACGATACGTGTGTGAACGTATCGAAGCTGCTTAAAACGAATGATTGGAATGAAATTTTAAGCTAAACCAATGTTCTGGCAACAATCTACTATTAACAGAACTTTAACAGTGATATAACATTTCTGCAAATACCTTCCTAAATTTTACATTTCCAACAAATCAGTAAAAAATGCTTCATTTATAGGCATATGTACGAAATATGCTTATAATAAAAATTTAGAAACGAACTCGAAGCTAAACTAACATTTTGGCAACAGTTTACTATTAACAGAACATTAACAGTGGTAAACAATTTCTGCGAATACCTTCTCAAATTATGCGTTTCCAACAAATCGCTAAAAAATACTTCAGTTATGAATAAATGTATGAAATATGCTTAAAACTAAAGATTGAAATGAAATTTTAGGCTAAACTATTATTCTGGCAACAATTTATTATTAACAGAACTTAAACAGTGATATAACATTTCTGCAAATAACCTCCTAAATTTTACATTTCCAACAAATCATTAAATATTTACCATAAAGTCACACAGGGTCAACTCAATCGTTGTGAATAACATAAAAACACATCCCAGCATATTTAATAATAAATAATTGCTGGTCCAATTATTTGTCAAATAACTAATTTGTCAACTCCTCAGTGAAAAATCCTCAGAAAAAATCCCCTTTTGAACAAAAAAAAAATATATATTATAATAATTAATACGAATAGAATAAAACATATTTATGGCAAAAACAAAAATTATTAATAAACAAAAACAAAAAAAAATAACAAGAAATAAGTTCAAAAAATCAGTGATGCGTTCGCAACCAATTACAGAGGCAATTAACAATTGCTAACTAAGTAGAACCAATTTAAGATGAGCAGTGGAATGGTCGCCCGATTAGAAAAATCCCGCTAAATACTTGACTTGGACTTAGGGTGGCCTGGGGCCAGAGGACTGTTTGCTAGACACAAAAAAAAAAACAATAAAAAACAATAAAGAACGACTGAACGAATTGAAAGCTAATTTAAAATAATCATCAGCAGGTTGTTGTTTTGATTTGAGCTATAAAAGAAAACGACGATGACTGATAAGCGCATTAAAACGTCCGTCGTATGTATTTTGGAAAGATTTCATAAATATTGTTTCCAATCCTCTATACCTCTATATTTCAAATTTCTTATCGTTCTATAGTTTGACTAACTTATAATGATCTAACAACTATACTAATCTTTTTTTTCTATATACTCGTATATAAATAAATACAAATAAGTCAAGTGTATAGTGATCTAATTTTATGCGTAATTGAATTTAACAAATTGTAGAATATTAGACATAAAATTAAAAAGAAAACAGAAAACTACCCATCAAAAAAAAAAACAAAAAGGAATACGTTTCACTTTATATTCGTATAAAGTTAATGAAGTGCAATAAAACATGAAATTCGACAAGATTAAAAGCAAAACAGAGGTCTCGATTATAATTTGATAAGATGCTGTGCTGCGTTGCCCCTCTGTGGCAGCCCACGTAGAGACATAAATTGTCAAAAGATTAATTTTTCTTTTCATTATGAATTTATGATTAAGAAAAATTGGCTGTGAGTATAAAAGAATGTTTATCAAAGAAAATATGAATTTATTTAATATGTTTTGGTTATTTGACAGCTTTATGTTAAGTAACATAAATTTAATTTAACGTGTAATATAAAGAAAGACAAGAAATTTTTCAAATTAAAAGCGTAATTATTAACAATTTATTGCAGATTCTAATGGGGTTTCCCCTATGAAAATTTTCATTATAAAACTTTAATAAATTATTATGAACACAGCCATAAGTTTAGAATAAAATGAACAAATTTTCAAAAAAAAAAAATTAGTTTGGTTTGTTCAACAATCATAACGTACGATGACTAAAAAATGTTAAGCATCACATTCCACACAACTGAGCAATAAAATGATCTGTAGCATCATTGTAGGATTATCTATTTAGTGGTTTCAAAACCGCCGATCTGGCAAGGCTGTCAGCTGTTAAATATCTATCAACTGAGGTGTTATTTATTAAGTAAAAGGTTTGCTATTTACGAATAAGGACAGTAAAAATTATTAAAATTAATAAGGACAGTTAAAATTACGAATTAGGAAACAGTTAAAACTTAGTACAAAAATGGTGATTCAAACGTGTACACTTTTCATGTATCACAAAGTGATTATGGTCGTCATAATCGTCCTGCTATGCAAGGATTTGGCAAGATTATAAAGAAATTTGAAGAGACTGGAAACGTTATAGATGTGATCAGGCCCAAGCATTATCGCAATGTACGCACTGCCGAAAATATCGCTTCTGTTACCGAATGTGTAGTGGATAAACGGAATTTGTCAATTCGACAGCGCTCCCAGAAATTCGACCAATGTTACGGTTTAGTATGGCGTACTCTGCATTTGGATTTGCATCTCTATCTAAAGAGAGTCCAACTCACGACGCCATAGATTTGCTGATTGAATGCTACAACAACAGGCTAACAATGCTGAGTTTTCGAACAAAATTTTCCTCAGCAATCAAGCTCATTTCTCACTCGATGGTTACGTCAGCAAGCAAAATTGTCGCTTACGGGGCTCGAAGAACCCAGAAGTGATTGTAGAAAAGCTATTACATTCGGAAGAAGTGACTGTTTGGTACGCATTGTGGAGTTGTCATTAGGCGGTATTTTTTCGAAAATGACTATGGAGGAACTGGTACTGTCAATTTAAAAAGCTATGGCCGTATGATAATCGACATTTTTTGGCCTGCAATTGAAGATCATGAACTGGATGATATGTGATTTCAACAATAAGCCACACAACACCACCGATTTTGCTTTTATTGCATAAGAAGTTTCCAAAAAGCGTAATTTCAGGTATTGGCGATGTCAATTGACTACCAAAATCATGTGATTTCACGCCGTTAGACTTTTTTTTCTGTGGGGCTGTGACAAAGAACATGTTTACGCACATAATCCCCCAACGTTGGAGTATTTGAAAACCAAGATTCGTTAAGTTAACGCCCAGATACCGGCCGAAATATGCGAAAAAGTGGTCGAAAACTACCTCAAAAGGATCAACTGCTGCAATCAATCTAGAGACGGTCATTTAAACGATATTATATTTCATACATAATGGCAAGGTCCAAGCATTATAGTGAAATAAAAGTTTAATCGAAATCATAGCTTTATGTACGTTTTGTTGAACTTTACTTTTGAGACTTAAAAATGAATACATGAATACATCGAAAAAAAAGTTTTTTTAATTTCTTATTGTAGCACAGTTGGTGCGCCACCCTGTATATAATATGTGATATAATTGTTCAATTTCTTATTACATATTAAAACATTCAAATGTGATTCAAACGTTATATCAATAAGTACCCTATAAAATTTCCTGTTAATTTTTAACTATTAAATGTAACTACTTTTTAACTATTCCCAATTTCTTTAACAATTTGTAGCTTTGCGTATTGATATTGCTTTGCAGAATTTAAGTCTACAAAATAATCCGAAAGCCGGCGCTTAACTATTTCGAAAACATTTATCTGTTACAAATTTCCAAGTTACTGCAGACTAGATGTCTTCATATATTAATAATCTATTTATTTATGGAATTGCCTTCGTTTTCTGGAGTGTTTTTATATAACGATGGACTATGAACATAAAAATAAATTTTCTCCGATTTTATAAATTTTGCTACTGTTACAGGACAACAGCTTGAGTACAATATTTAGTAGTAGACCCAATCTGAAAATATTGTAAACTATTTAACACACAAATTATTATGTGTCTGTGTATTTCATATTTACTTCTAAACGTTTCATTCAGTTACGTTATATTTTTAGCAGATTATTGCCAACGTTAACGAAACAGTTTCTGTATACTTGTATGTTAACATTAAGTTTAATGCTGACCATTGCACCGCACTGAATTAGGATATTTCGCTTGTCGTAACTTTTGTACTAAATGCATGACAGCAATACTACGTAACTGAATAAGAAGAGGTTTTTAACATTTATATTAAAGTTGATAATATTAATTAATTAATAATTATTAGATTAATACTAATGTTAAGTTTAACGTTACAAAAGATCGGCTGTAGTGTGAAGATTAGTAAATGCGCGACTATGGTTTGTATGATCGTGAGTTCGGGCCACAATACACGGCAATACACCATACAGGTTAATGATAACAAAAATGTTAATATAAATATAAATTCTACCATCAATGTTAACATAAATATTAATGCTATCATAAACATTGACGTTAACATAAGCATTGATGTTAGCATGAATGTTGACGTTTTCATAAATGTTCAAATTAACAAAAATGTTAATATTAACAGAAATATTAAAGTTAACTTAACCCAAATAAAGCTAAAATGTCTATGTTAACTTTAACATAAACCATAATGTTAATATAGAAATATTAACGTTAACTTAAATGTTAATGTTAACATAGAAATGCTAATGTTAATGTGGAAATAAGTTTGACATGGAAATATTAACGTTAACTGAATTGTTAATGTTAACGTGGGCATGTTAAGCTTAATGTAGAAATAATGTTAAGGTAGAAATATCAACTTTGACTGAAATGTTAATGTTAACATAGAAATGTTAACGTTAATGTAAACGTTAATGTTAACATAAAAGTTTAATGCTTACATAATGTAAGCATAAATGTTAATATTCATATTAACACTGACATAAAATCTATCATAATGTCATCTTTAGTTATTAATATTAAATTTACGCCGATATTATTGACATGAATATTTATATTAACATATAATGTTATATGTGAAGCGTATGTGTTAATGTTAAATACATAACAACATAACGTAATGTTAAAGTTATTGTTTATATTAATGTTAACGTAAATATTAACACGACTATAAACATTCATGTTAAAATCAAAGC
This sequence comes from Philornis downsi, assembly GCA_019455685.1. NCBI lineage: Eukaryota > Metazoa > Arthropoda > Insecta > Diptera > Muscidae > Philornis > Philornis downsi. The sequence continues at coordinate 1,480,568 of JAHXMU010000033.1, read as the reverse complement.
AAAAATAAAATTTGACGTGTATGAAAATAATAAGATAAAGCTGAAATTAATGTTAACGTTGAACTAATTGTTAATGTTGATATGAATGTTAATGTTAATCTTAATAATGAAATTTATGTGTTAAAGAATCTGCTGTGATTTTGGCAAATTAATTAATTATACCCTCTCACATAAGAGGGTCCCTCAATCGAAGGCTCTGTGCAGTAAAGCTTTATGATATCGTATTTTAAGATTGATTTTTGGACAAAAATTGCTCTCGACGCGCAGGTTAGATATAAAGCTTCCGATATCAGTTTTATAATTTTAGGCTATTAAAAGTACCTGTTTAAGGCAACCATTTACTTTTTCTACTCCTTGGCGCCTCTAACAAATAAATGTCACCTATTAATAGCAATAGGCGCCTATTTAAGTGAAATACCTAAAAATATAACATTGAAGGGTAATTTGGACGCCTGAAATAATGTTCGTCTGTTAATTTTACTACATCTACGAGAAAGTAAGCAAACTTAATGCCTACATATGCTCATGCCGCTTGTGGTGTACAAATTTAGCAATTATAATTGTGACGCTTAGACAAAATTCAAGTCAACTGTGTTGTTTAATTAATTTCAAGTGAACTGCATATAAATTCATCAAAAACGCGACAAAAAGACACTAAAACGAAAAAAAAACGACGATGAAAACGAAAATCACAGAGACAACTTAAAAACGATACAAAGCAAAAAACGAAATACAAAAGAAGATATCTGAGCAAAAAAAAAAAAAAAATCTTGAATAAAATGGGGTTCGCATACAATGTACAAAAGTGTATAATATGCCACACAATGTTGAAAATCATTATATAGAGACACTCGAGGAAACGATGGCAATTCCATAAAGAAATAGACTATTAATATATAAAATAGGTATCTGCAGTCACTTGGAAATTTACAACCATCTAACAAAAATATTTAAACTCCGTCTTTTGGATTATTTTGTAAACTTCAATTCTGTAAAGCAATATCAAAAAATATCTACAAAATAATCCGAAAGACGGCGATTAAATATTTCGAAAACATGTTGTTGGATGGTTGCACATTTAGAAGTGACAAAAAAACTGTTAATGCTAACCTCAAGGGGTTTGAGAATAGTTAAATTGCAGTTGAACGTAGGAGCTAAAAATTAACAGGAAATTTTATAATGTACTTTTTGACATCACGTTTGAATCACATTTGATTGTGTTAATATGTAGTAAGAACAATGAACAATTATATATCATATTATATACAGGGTGGCACACCAATTGTGCTACAACAATAAATTAAAATAACTTATTTTTTAATCAATGTCCATTTCATTCAATTTTTTCCATTTCATTTTTCAGTTTCAAAAGTAAAGTTCAACAAAATGCACATACAATTTTGATAAAACTTTTATTTTATTATAATGCTTGGACCTTGCCATTATGTGCGTAATACAATGCCATTTAAATGAGCGCCTCTGGATTGGTTGCAGCAGTGGATCCTTTTGAGGTAGTGTCCCAGACTCTCCAGACCATAAAGCGCACCAAATAGTTACTTTTTCCGGATGCAATGGCTTTCTCACAATCACTTGTGAGTTCTCCGTGCCCCATTTATGACAAATTTGCTTGTTGATATAACCACCGAGTGATAAATGAGCTTCTTCGCTGGAGTAAAATTTTGTTCGATTGAAAGCCCACGTTTGAATAACCACTTTTGTAGTAAGTTTTAACTATTATTTCGCGTTCTTCGGTTATTAAACGATCCATATTCGTAAAAGCCTAATATTTCGCTAAATAAATATCACTTCAGAGGACATCCTTACCAGACCGGTGGCTTTGAAACCAGTGAATGAATAACCCTACATTTAATTGTTTTTTTTTATTGTATAAAAAATTCAACAGCTGACAGCCTTGCCAGACCGGCGATTTTGAAACCTAAGAATAAATAACCCTATATTTAATTTTTTTTGTATTGTATAAAAAATTCAATTTTACTTTATGTAATTATTTGGTTTTGAAAATGACAGACCGTAAATGACCTCCATACTCATTCACACATCTGCGACTGATCAGAAAATTATTCATTGCGGTCTAAAAAGTTAAAGTTGGGGTCACCTCAATTATTGCTTTAATGGACTGCCTTAATTCAGTCAAATCCCTTGGTTTCGTTTTGTACACTTCTTGCTTGACATAACCCCACAAAAGACTGGTGCAATCAGTTCAGGTGACTTTGAGGGCCAGCGGAAAGTGGAGTTTCTCGATATTAATTGGTTTGGAAATTTTCGTTGGAGCTTCTCCATAACTGGTCTGGCCTTGTCTGCAGTTGCTCCATTTTGAGCAACGGATACGCCTTCAGCGCAGTTTGGGGTAACAAACTCAACATTTTTAAATAAGGGCCCTGTTGACAGTTACAGTTACACCGTGCGCCATCCTGTATTATCGGAAAATCAGCAACTATTCCTGCTTAAAAGCTAGTACGCAGTTCAAACGAAATTCTTTTTTGCTACGCGTTTATTTATTTTAACACGTGAAATGTTTTCTGGGGCTTACGTGAAAAAAATTCTCATTATTTGTAATGTTTGAAAGTATTAAAACTATAAAATAAGTGTGTCAACATTTGCACATTTTGAAACATTATTATTGAAACATCAATTTGCTTGGGATATAACAGAAAGCATATTTCCATAACTAAACATCCCTGCAATAGTACTCCCAAACGTATATTTTGCTGAAGATTTGCGTACCAGCCCAATGAAGAGGGATCGAGAATTTGAACTGTCTAAAATTTCGGCTGAAAACAAATTTCAGGCCAATCAGTTGTCTTAGAATGAAAACGTAATTTAATTTTGTCAGAATTATCTTTTATTTGTTATCCTCCTCTTAAGTGGACAGTTACTGTAATAAACTATTTTGCCACTAACATGTTAAGCGGTATACCCGGCTGCCATAAAACCTTAGGTGAAGTTCATATTGTCTGCCTAATCTGACAAATTTAAAAAAAGTAATATTATTTGAGAAAATTTGCAAAGGCTTAAAATGAAAATAGGTTTAAGTCTGTCAGAATTATCTATTATTTATTACCCTTGTCTCATGTGGATTGTCACCGTAATATACAGCTGTAATACCCAACTGTCATAAAATCCTAAGTGGAGTTCATATTATCTGGCTAATCCGACAAATTTGAAAAATAGTAATACTGTTTTAGAAAATTTGTAGACTTATTATGAAAATTTAACCAAATTTTAAACAAATGTTTAAATGTCTCAGATTTGTCTCTTAATACAAACAGGTCTAATATGGAAATGCAACCCAATCTTCTACCGAAATGTTTAACTCTGCCAGAATTGGCTGATGATGTGTCCTCCATTTATGTAGACAGTCTAGATAATAAATAGCCGTATTTTGGCAATAGCATATTAAGCGGGGGGAAAAAGTTGTCATAACACATAAAGCGGAATTTACATTATCAAACAGATTAGACAAATGTAACAATTTCCGGCAATGTTGGCAAAGTTTTAGTTAAAAAATTTCGAGTACATTTTTTTGGACAAAGGTTAGGACGAAAATTCGATTACATTTTTCGATAAACATGTTTAAGTTTATTAGAATTGTATCTTCATATACCCCTCTTGTAAGCGGACAGTTGCAGCATTTCTTACTGCCATAAATCCTAAAGTCTAACAAATTTAAAGCTACTTAAGAAAGTTGGCAAATGTTTAGTATGAAAATTTAAGAAAAAAAATTTGAAAAAATATGTTTAATTCTGTCAGAACTGTAAGCTAATTTGCCATTCTGTTAAGTGCATAATTCATATATTGCTAATTTAGAATGGAGTTCGTATTATTAGACAAAGTTGACAAAGGCTTAGTAAGTAAATTCGAACAAATGTATTAAGTCTGTCAGAATTGTGTGTTAATTCTCTTAAGTGGACGTTTCCAGCTGCCATAAAATATAAAATGGAATCCAGATAAATCTGACAAATGTATGATTTGTCAGATAAATCTGTCAAATTTAAACAAAATAATTAGTGCTTGAGAGAGTATAAAGATTTAACCAAATATTTAAAAAAAAATAGGTTTAAGTCTTTCTGAATTGTCCGTTAATATTCCCTCTTCTTAATCAGATAACTCCGAAAATATAGTACGTTTTTTTCTTCGAGTGTATATCATTGTCATTGGGTGCGAAACAAAGTACAAATCACAATTGTAAATTTAATCAAGTATACGTTTTCAAGGCAAAATGAGCAAAAAGAAACCGCCGGGGGAAATGGAAAAAATTTAAACAAATCTGAGAAGGGGGAAAACCTTCAAAAATTTGACGCCAAAAATCGAATGTGAACAAATGTTATAATCTGGACTTTTTTTTCTTCGTTAAGTTTTTCCATAGAATCACGTTAAAATTTCATGGCAATATTTTATATTTTTCGCAAGACCAAACTCTTAAAAAATTGCTAGTTATAATATGACTTTCTGCTCTCCTCCCCCCTCACAAAGGGGTTTAGGATCATAGTGCGGGGAGGGTTATATGTCGATATGAAATTCTAAAGTATCTGCCATTAAAAGCCTAATTAATATTGTCTTTGGAGGAAAGCAAAAAAAAAACAACAAAAAAACACAACGCAACAGACAAACGGCAAATATCACAAAACTATAAATTCTGGGAAATTGACAAAAACAATCGACACCATTGTTCACTGTCCCATCCCATCCAGCGGAGGATGGCGACTAGAAACGATCATAAGCACTGGCAGAGTCGCAGACACTCGTTCACACTGTCACAAACGCTCTTGAGCGAAGTGAAACGAAATTGCGTTTTCTAAAAAAAAAAACAAAAATCTCAGATTCTATATGAACACACATACGACGTACATACATACATATGTACATATTATGAACATACAGATATACACTCATATGCAATCATATTCGCATATAATATCTTAGAGAGGGTGTTTTTTTAGACTCAATGAGCTTTTTTTGTTGTCAGCGAGCGCTATCGTTTTCATTGCTCGTATGTTGGTGGCTGTTAAGAGGAATCCGTTTAAGAAAAAAAAAAACGATTTCATCGAAAGGCCATAATACTCGTAATTCCAGGAAAATTTAAAGGAAAATAATGATACTGATAAAAAACCATTCAAACACACAGGCGTCCTATCACAAAGCGTCAACAAAATGGAAGAATCTTTAGCATAAAACAAAGTTAACATACTTAGCTGCATACACTGAGAGAAAATTCATAACAGCATAAGGGGAAAAGACACATCAATTGTGGCTCTAAACTTTCATAATAGCTAATTATTATGAAAGAATATCAAAAAATAGAACTTTGAACATGTTTTTAATACATTAATACCAACTTAAAATTATTTCAACGATTAATATCTCATAATATTCAAGCTGCTTTGAAATTAATGCTAAAGCAACATTAAATATGTTATTACAAAATTGAAAGACGGCGTAATGTAAACTTAACTAAATGTAGTCTTAAGATAATGTTAATAAATAATAACATAATTATTAAATAAATATGTTATTACAAAGTTAAAAGACGCTGTAATGTAAACTTAACAAAATGTGGTCATAACATAATGTTAGTAAATAACATAACATAACATAATGTTAATAAATATTAATAAATAAGTAAATAATAATAAATAATATAATGTTAATAAATAACATCGTATTTGTAAACATTTGTATATAACATTTGGGACGCCTACAGCCAACTATTATACAAATTTAACATAACAAAATGTTTAACATAAGAATGTCAACTTTATGCAAATACTTTAAAGTTATCCAAAAAATATTTGAATTTACTTAGAATTCATTAATATGTCAGAAATGTAAATATTGTTTAATGTAGTGTTCCGTAAGGGTTATAACATTTGTAGAGTTACCATTGCCTAAAAGTTTTGCTTAGGTTAATACAATCGCATTAATTAAATATGAAACGGTTTGCTTTCTATACAAATCGTACTATAAATAAAAATGTTAACTGGCAAATTTTGTTTACCACCGAGCCATTCTCTTAAGTTTCGAAATAGCAAATAGTCCGAGAGAGCTAAATATGGTGAATAGGTTGCCTAATGAAGCAATTCGAACTTTAATTCATCAATTTGGGCCATCGCAATAATGGATGTGTGAACTGGAGCATTGTCTTGACGAAACAACACTTTCTTTTTCGCCAAATGTGGCATCTTTTCCATAATTTCATAATCTAAACGCTGCAATAAATTAGCATAATATTCGCCATTGATGACGTTTTTCCTGTCTGAACATAAACAATAAAAATAATCCCATGAGCATCCCATAAAAACAGACGACTTGACCTTGCCTGCCAGTGGAAGCGTCTTTGTTTCTAATGGACATGATTGTCCCTCCCATTCCAGTCCACTGCTTTGACTGTTCCTTTGTCTCAGGTGTAAAGTGGGGAACCCATCCATGGTTATAAATCGATGCAAAAATTCGGTTTTATTGCGATGAAACATCGTCAAACACTCTACTGAAACATCTTCACGAGGCTGTTTTTGCTCTATTGAAAGCAAGCGCGGCACCCATCTTGCGCACAGCTTTCTTATCTTCAAATCATCAGTCAATATACGGTGTATAGCACTTTTTGAAATGCCTATCATTTCAGCTAGCTCACGCATCTTCATCCAATACCATTTTGTGGATTTTCTTAGCCGTGTCCGGTTTGGATTCCTCAATTGGTCGATCACTACGATGCTCGTCTTGGCAGTTTGTACGGCCTCGATTAAATTCTGCTACCCAATATTTTGGACTCCTCAATTGGTCGACCACTACGATGCTCGTCTTGACAGTTCGTACGGCCTCGTTTAAATTCTGCTACCCAATATTTTACAGTAGAGGGAACTTTATTGTTTTTTGGACTGAGATGTTTAAAATGTTGATGGAAATATTGAACTTTATTACGGTGCCCAATTTTTTCCATGTCTACAAATTCACTGAGATCGTTCACGTTTGATGGCTCAAATAAAAATACTAAATAACATGACGCTTTGAAACTTAAAACATATGTTTTATGAAGTTGCCACATTTCACCAAAATAATTTTTTTCAAATGATGGATAGATGGTGTCAGTCATCTATACGTCAGGCCGGCTAGTATTGCGACCACTCTCGTATCATACCATCATTTTTTGCCAAATCTACAACGTTGTCGTACCTTTAGTATCCCAAAAAAGACGCGACCTCTTAAACCTAACTCATTTTTAGGAAACATTTTGCTAACAAACAAGTTATTGAAAATGATTCTTTGCCATTTAACGCCAATTTTTTCTTTCTTACAAGGTTTATTAAAATTCCATTGTTCACACGATGAAATTATACATGATGATGATCTTTGTCGTTGTCGTTGTCATCATCATCATCATCATCATCGTCAAGCTGTGAGAGAAAACCTTACAATAAAAGCCCTGATGTTGTAATAATACACACGCTGCTAAATAAGTTCATTGTTAACAAAAAAATGTTCTATAGGCGGGTTTGACGGCAACGATGACTACCAATTTGTTCATTGATTCAATAAAACAAATGTGAATGAGAAATTTCTGTTCATTTCAGCATTTAAATCAAAATATTTATAAATGTTAACCCCTAAAGAGGATGCCAGTGTTCGAATCTACACACGCACACACACTCATGCTACAGACAGCGTCAACATGTTTAACTGTCAACAGAAATTAATGGCATCATAAATCATGTAAACTATACAACATGGAATGTAAAATAACATGAACGAGTGGCAACGCTAGATATTTATAAGAAAACCAACAAGAGAAAACAAAAAATCAGAAACGGGAACAAAAACGAGAACAAATTCTTCACTATGAAGAAAGGATCGGTTGGAATTTTCTTGTATTTGCATGCAATTGGGTTTACATTTTTCTGTGATGTTGTATATTACAACTAATAAACAAAATTGGGGGTGATCTAATAAAAATTTTTGTGGTCTCTGAATTTTAGTGGCGGTCAGCGGTAACATCAATTAAATAAGAAGGAGCATACGAGTATACACATAAACTGAACGAGAGTGAAAATTCGGGCCACAGAGGGGCAACACAGCATCATCCATTTACTCCTAAACACCGATACCGACTCACACACAATCACATTCGTATAGCCCATCATCATAATACGACACAAGATAAAAACAGAAACCACCCAAGACAACCAATCATAGTCAATGCAGCGGAACCAAAAGACATCTCGCATAAGCGTTATATATCACACTCTTTCTTTCACATAAGCGTGTGTGTTCTAAATAATACATTTCTCTTTTTCTCTCCCTCTTTCACTCTCACTCTCTCTCTCGCTCCCATTCTCTTATAACATTGCTATGATAAACTAATAAGACAGCTGGCTGCCAAACTATAGAGATGGGTGATATCTGCAAGAGTTCAACGGTGAGCACAGCAAATGTTCTAAAAGAATCTTAGATATGTTTAAAGCAACAGTCAGTAACTGCAAACGATTTCCATTTGAAAGGCGAAAAAATATAGTGCTGACAGTTGTGCATACATTTTAGATTCATTTGTAAAATGAAGGTGACATTAATATGAGAGGACAAAGAGATGGATAGATAGGTAGAAAGGCAGATAACACACGCTCAAGATTTTACTTTAATGGAAGAACTACCAGATGACCAATTACTACAGATCTAATTGTTGACAGTTCGATGACATTAGAGAGTGCAGGTTTATCTGGTGAGAGATTGCCCAATTCCCTCTTGAGCTACCGCCAGACGAATGCCCTCCATTGGCATTATCAGGATATATTTTGTCCAGGTCTAGAGAAGCGAGCTGTTTGGAAAAATATGTGGAAGATTCTGGCCATTTCCATGCGAATAATATTGAGAGCACTAAAAGTATCAAAACCGCCTGAGTGGTTTTTTTTCGCTTCTTTCAAAGAACGCAATATTATTGACTTTTTGTGAAAAGCCCCGAACTGGTCAGCCTAATGTTACAGCATATAATATTATCAAAACGGCCCGAACTAGTGAGCCTAGCGATGATGAAACTCGTAAAATTTTAAGCTAAGTTCTCTAAGACGGTAATAGTTTTTTTTTTCGTTTTGAACACGGGATTACTTAACGTCTACTCCGAACATTAGTTTGAAAAGCTTTTATTAGATTTGTTGATTACTTCGTCGACTACTTGAGGAGTTCATCAAACTCATCAAGGTGACCACAAAAATTTGATGATTATATTGGGGCAAGAATCTACGATCAAATGTGCGATAGTCGTTTGTGCTGACCATCACTTCAAAGCCGTCCCGGACAGTCCTGTGCAATATTAGCTACACTTAAAGAATGTGGATGTTCACGCTTAATGTAAAGTTTTTCCCAAATAAAAATTTTTGATGTTCATGCTTAATGCAATTTGTTTTCCAAACTGGAATTTAATAAATTCAGAAAATTTAATATTATCTGAAAACTTAATACAATTTGCACAAATGCAATAACATTTAAAATATATTTGTTAAAACATATGTTAACTTTAAATATGGAATGTAATTTAAGTATGGAAAAATTTACTACAACATTTTTCTACATAAATGTCGACGTTTACTTTAGTTATTGTATTTCAGAATCCAAAATCTAGATCTTAAATTGTTTGGCTTTGTAATTCAAAATGTTAATTTAACAGAGGTCATAATAGTTTGCATTTTGTTGACAAAAGGCAATAACACTTAAAATACGCGTTAAAAATTAGGTTAACTTTGTATGCGGACTGTCATTAAATATATGCGGAAAATTTACTACAACATTATTCTATTCGATGTTTGCTTTAATTATTGTACTTCAAATTCTAAATTTTGGGAGAACACTGTTAACTTAATAGACTGAATGTTATTTAACAGCAGGTCAAATTTATGTTAACTTAGTATGGGTTTGGCATGAATTTGTTAATTTACATTTGAAAAATTTTGCTGGCTGGAAAATAACGAAAATTATTAGAAATTAAATTGAACTTATCGCCGACTGGAACGTTAGGAAAATTATTAGATCTTAAATTTTCGGTTTTGTAAAAAAAATGTGAACTTAACAGAGGTCGTGTTAGTTTACATTTTGTTGACAAAAAGCATTAACATTTAAAATATTTGGTAAAACTTCGATTAACTTTTATACGGAATGTCATTTAACATATGCGGAACATTTACATTTACATTTGCCTAATTTAGGATTTATAATCATGTAGAAAATGTGGATAAAATAATGGACATCAAATTGGTCAAATTCAACCATCATGTAGGTGCTGTTTCGATTGCCCAGGAGCTGCCCAAACTACGATTTGCCCAAACGAAGGTTTTGCTGTGAAATTATTTATTCATGTTTGACTTGTAATTTAAAGCCTTCCGGCCAATTACAGGTAAATTACAATATGCAACAATTCATTTATTAGATTTAATCTGCTCAATATTTTAAGTTTAAAAAAAACCCGTAATAGTACACGTAGTAGTGGAATTGGCAGGAAACCATCTACTATGAGCTACTCCTTTTGAACGAAACCTCTTAATTCGAATAATTGAAGCGTTTGAAGGAAGCTATCACCAAGAAACGATCAGGTCAATAGGAAAGGAATTGTTCTCCATTATCACAACACCAGGCCACACATATCGATAATAATTCGCCAAAAGTTACGTCAGCTCGGCTGGGACGTTACTATTTGTCCACATTGTAGTCTAGAATTGCTATCAAGTGGTTACTACTTGTTCTTATCTACGGCGAATGATATTGCTGGCGAAATATTAGATTCAAGAGAGGCTTATGAAAATCGACTGTCCCAGTTTTTTGGCCAATAAGAACAAGGCTTTCTATGTTACAGGCCTACATGAATTACCTTCAAAATGGCAAGAAGTTATCAAACAAAACGGTGCATATTTGACCGAAATCGGAACATTCTGATTATGCTAAATGAAAGCCTTCAATGTTGTGGAAAATAGAGGATCTCTCTTTATTACACCTTTAGGCTGTACGCAGAATGTTTCAAATACATATTATCAAGCTCTAAGCTCCGCATTAATATCATCAACTTTTTCAAGCTTAATGTTATTCAACATCAATATATGGGATGACAATGTAAACTTTGCAATAATTAATGTAATTTAACATTTTCAATGATGTTATAATAAAGCCATTCCGAATAAGGTTAACTTGTATGGAGGATTATTAAAAAAATTAGTAAAAATGATTTGAATGGAAATGAAATTCTACGTTGTTAATATCAAGTAAGTTTAACAAGTGTTAACTTTAACACCTGCGAAACATTTAGTATATCTTTATCCTAAATACAAATCGTGGCTTGTTTTAATTATTTTACAGTATTTTCAATTCTAAACTCTGAACTAGCTTTTAATTTAACACACCGAATGTTATTTAACGGCGGGTGAGACTTGAACTATGAATTAAGTTGGGATTAGTTAATAATTCATTAATTTATGTTCAATGAATTTAAGTTGATTTAATTTCCGGTTCCATAACTGTTGTGTTAACTTTACAGATCAATTGTTTATGTTTACGATGGCGGTCCCAAAACTGACCGACCTAACAAAGAAAACACAAAAACGTGGGCAACATAATCTCATTTTAGTTCGATACAATTTTCCAGCTATAATTAATAGCTTCTATACCCTGTTCATAGCAAGAACTGTCAAATTCCTTAAAATAGCCATCAATCGCAGACTTCACCTCTTCATTGTTGGCAAATCTTTCACCACCGAACTCCACCTCTTCATTGTTGGCAAATCTTTCACCACCGAACCATTTTTTGAAGTTTGGAAATAGAAAATAGTCCGGGGGAGTTAAATCTGGCGAATAAGGCGACTGATGAAGCAATTCAAATTAACTTTCATAAATTTTGGCCATCGCAATGGTGGATATTTGAACTGGAGCATTGCCTTGATGAAACAACATTTTCTTGTTCGCCAAATGCGGCCTTCTTTCCATAATTTCATCACCTAAACGCAGCAATAAATTAGCTTAATATTAACCGTTGATGCCATTTTTCCTTTCTGAAGATAATTCAAAAAAATAATTCCATTCGCATTCAAAAAAGCAGACGCCATGACTTTGCCTGCAGATGGAACCATCTTCGCCTTCTTTTGACACGATTCTCCCAGTCCACTGCTTTGACTGATCCTTTGTCTCAGCTATGAAATGGTGGACCCATGTCTCATCCATGGTTATAAATCGACGAAAAAATTTGGCTGTTTTGCTGTGAAACATTGCCAAACACTCTATTGAAACATCTTCAAGACGCTGTTTTTGTTATATTGAAAGCAAGCGCGGCATCCATCTTGCACACAGCTTTCTCATCTTCAAAACTTCGGTCAATATACAATGTATAGCAGTTTTTGAAATGCCTATCATTTCAGCTAGCTCACGCACCTTCAGTCAACGATTATCCAATACCATTTTGTGGATTTTCTTCATCGTGTCTGGCGTGGAAATTTTAATTGGTGTTCATCTGGACAGCTCGTACGGCTCCGTTTAAACTATGCTATGCTTTTATATTGGCCTAAATTGGCTTTGTATTACAATATCGATAATAAAGAATGCTAACCAATATTTTACAATTGTAAAGGAAGGAGTAGACACCCCCGAAGCAGAATCTAGCTCGTTTTTAATACTGGTTGGACTGAGACCTTTCAAAGGAAAGTGTTGAATTACATAACGGTGTTAAATTTTTTCCAAGTTTACAAATTCATTGAAATCGTTTACTTTTAATGGTTCGAATAAAACTACTAAACAACGTGGCGCCTTAAAACTTAAAACATATGTTTTAAAGGATTGTCACTCTTCACCAAAATAAGTTTTTTCAAACTACTGGCACCATCTATACATTAGGTCGTCTAGTTTAGAACTGTCCTTGTAGTTCCGTCTGTGGAACAGAATTTCAATTTATGTTTATTCAAGCACAAAATCAGCTTTAGCTTTCTGCAAAGCTTGAATGACGAAAAGAAGTTTTGCAGCGAGTGCTTTGAATGCTTGTGATGTTGTTCGAGTTTGTGCAATCAAGAAAGAATTCTCATTAAGTTGAGAGTTTCGAATGCATAAATTGCTTACTCACCATCATAATATCAAGTCTGCTGAAGAGGATCCGGGCATTGTGAGATTATAATTCTGCCGAAATTTCTTTTCGTCACTAAAGCTTTGCAAAAAACTGAGCTTTAACAAACATAAAAAAGTTTTGCAGGTGGATGATTTTCGCATCTCATTAGGTTTAGAGTTTCAACAGTTCACCATCATTATAACAAGTCTGATGATGAGAATCAATGGCTGGATACGAAATAACTAAACAGGCATTATGAGAATATCGTTCTGTCGAAACTTCTGTTCGTCAATCAAGCTTTGCAAAAAAGCTAATGTGGTCTTAAGCTTCAATAAACATAAAAACAAAGTTTTGCAGTTGATGTTTTTCTAGTCTGTTTAATCAAGAAGGAATTCTCATTATTAAATTTAGAGTTTCAAATGTATAAACTGTTCACCATTATAATTTTAAGAATAAATATAAAAACAAAGTTTTACATATAATTTTACGCAATAATATTATGTAAATCAATGTTACCGCTTTAAAGTTAATATTTCTGTAACGGAACAGAGTATAATTTTCATTATGTTCCAGTTATTAATATAATTTTGATTACTTAGTTTAAAATGTATTCTGTAAAGAAAAACAAATTCAATTAATTTTAATTAACATTAACTTGTAAAATACAAAAACACTAGAATTATGTGCTGTCAAAAATGCTGAATGGATTTAGCATAAATAGGAAATTACAGAGAATTAGTGAAAATGTAATTCTCTGCTCTGTGCTGGAAATATTAATGTTTGCAGTATGAATTTTATAGTTATTGACTGCTTTACTTAGTTGTTTTTGTTAATTGACTGTTTATTTTTTAATTTTTAGACGATACTTAGAATTGTTTCAATATTATTTCAAGTTTACCATTTCATTGTTAATTTAAAAATGTTGTTAAAATAAAAAATTAAAAAAAAAGGTTGCAAGTTATTCATTTACATTTCATTGCAAAAATAACCAAGAACTTTAGCTAACAGTTTTGCTTATAGTATTCTATATTTTCCTTTAATTGTTGTCCTTTTTATTACACCCCGTTTAGTTTTTCCTTGAAATAAACCCTTTAGAAATCTGGCTAATACAATTTCGGTTAAATCCATAATCGTAACTAAACTTTGCCAATACGCTGAGAAGTTGAGAAGACGCAAATATGAGGAGCATCCTCGATATCTTTATAAAATTTGCTGCGCATATCAACAAAATTAATGATTGCTTTCTTTTTTTGTCCCCTCTTCCTTTTTGGATTGTTTTAGCTACTCGGATGCAATGGATTACTTATGTAAGTCCCTCCTGTTGAACTTTACACATCTCAATCACACAGGACATCCTTTTAGAGCGATTGTCGTTGTTGTTTCTGTTGTTGCTGTTGTCGTCATTATTATTATTATTATTGTGGCGACGTCATTTAAGCGTAAATCATCTGATTTTCTGCGTGAGTTCATGACTGTGGCACTCGGGGTACGAAAGTAAAATGAAACCAACCAACATCATCATCATCATCAGCATCGTCATCACATCATACATGTATTCGTACTTCCATCCATACTTCCAAACAGGCAAGTGGTTTTAGAATATTAACGCAAGACGAGAAAAAAAAAAATGGGAAAAAGTTTATGGCTGATGCCATAATCATGAATGGAATGGCAACGGGAAAAGAATGATGATGACGACGCCACCGCACGCTCCACTGTGGGCCGCCGACAAAGCGACCGCCACCGCCACAGCCATGGCCGCCGCTGTCACACACTCACTCAGCTAACCAAACGTGCAACAAACACATCGATTAACTTTGGAAAACGGAAACACGATTGTCGGCGAATATGATGATTATTGTTATTGTTATTATTGTTATTTTGCATTTCTGTTCAGTTTTCGAATTCGTTGGCCAACTCCGTTGCAAACGGGAAAATGTCAGTTGAGAGTGCACGTGTTGACACGTGCCTGAGCTGCGTAACAAAATTGAATGATTTCAAACGAAATTCGTTGCTCATTCTAAGCGATTTGTTACACACACAGCATTTCCAATCTGAACTGAAAACGCTAAAGCTCTTTTCGGCTAGAAAAATTCAAACAGGACATCCATAAAACATGTTTTATATTTTAGCAGTATTTGCATCCGTCAGCAGCAAGAAGGGGGCCATGTGCCAGTTTGTTACTTTGTCTAAACCATTCTCTCCCCCCCCAACTTGCTAAAGAAAAACGCAGAGAATTACAAAATTTCTAGCCAAACCTCAGTCATATAAAGTGCCTGTTTAAAAGCCCAGGATGTGGGGTAATAAAAGAGAAGAAGGAACAGCAAAGAGTACGAGTGGCGGGAGGGCAAATGGGTGTTATGGCAAATATATGAGTTTGAGTGTTATTAAGTTCCGACCAACGGAATACATATTTGAAAAATAATTTAACAATTCTGTCAAATCATAATTAATGTGATTATGTCTCTTTTGGTTTTCTTTGTTCTGCGAAATGGAAACCAAAAGAGACATCTGGTTTTTTGTTTTTCTTCCCTGCGCCTGCATTGTACTTCCACCCAAACCACTTTAGCTTAATTTCCCGTTCCCGTTTTAGATTTGGAAAGGCAAAATTGATGTACGAGTACGTTCCCATTTTAATACGGTTACTCTATGATATTCTCTATGTGTCGCTACCGCCCCCTTTATTCGTTTTCTTTGTCGTTCTAAATAACAAATGAAGTGCCTGTAGTTCATCAGTCCCCCAGAGGACTCCCAATAGAATCAATCTGAAATTAAGTGGTTCTCTGTTTTATGCGGAGCGGGAGTATGCCAAACATGTGGTCTTATCCTTTTTTTCTTTTTTGTTTGTGTGCGTTATTTTTTTAAGCCAAATCACCATATCTAAATCGTATGAGATTCTCAAAACGAAGAGAAAAGGAAGCAGGACAATAATTTATAGAAAATAAAAAAAAAGTAATTTAACTAAAAAAAAACATTTATCAAAATTCATTACATATTTTTAGAGTAAAAATACGTTAAATACTAAAAATACGTTAAATACTACAGGGTGGCGCAATAGAACGTGCATATTTAAAAAATAGATTAAAAAATAAATACAAAAGGTATGGTTAAAATAAATCTAAGGCATTGTAGAGTAATAAATGGAGTTTATTTTTTAAAAATAACATCATCTAAATGCTGACCCTCTCTACGACGGCACTCCTCTAACCGCAAACGAAAATTATTGAAAACTTTCTTCAGTAATGCTGGTGTAATGGCTGCCATTTCACCACGGATATTCTCCTTGAGCTGAACGATGTTTCTTGAATTATTACTGTAGACTTTGTGTTTGAGGTATCCCTATGGGATATCAGCTCTTTCTGAAATCAGTCTGCCAAGGAACATCTGCTTCACCACCGCCATGGAGTCATTTGATGTGTGACAGCTAACTACATTTTGTTGGAACCAAGTTCTGGAATTCACTATTCTTGAACTTTCAATTTCTGGAGCCAAAAATCCGTCCAACATCTCAACATAGCGTTCCGTATTAACCCTGACGTTTTGGCCCCGCGCATTTTCGAAGAAAAAAGGATCAATTATTCCTCAGCCAGAGTTTGCTGCCCATACTGTCACTTTAGGACTATGCAATGGTTTCTTGTGTTTGATTTTGGGATTTTCACTGTTCCAGTAACGACAATTTTGACGGTTTACGAAGCCATTCATAAGGAAATGAGCCTCGTCAGAGAAAAGGATATTGTCAAAATTGGAAAACAGATTAAGCATTTCATTAGCAAATGCGAGCTTTGCTATGAAGTCAGACTCCTTCAATTCTTGTGTTAATTGCAGCTTATATGGATGCAGTTTAAGATCCAATGTTAAAATTCGTTGCAAACTTCGTCGCGATAACTGTAAGACAGACGATCTCTTGCGAGTCGATCTTCGGTCCTAGATGTTCTTGGGCGACCATTTGTTTGTGGTTTAAATGTTGAACCGGTCTCTTCAAAACGCTTTACCCATATTTTAATTAAATTAGCACTCGGAGCTTCACTAATTCGCCGTAGTCCATATTCAGCACAATATAGTCGAATAGTAGCAATATATGAACGAGAGTTCTCGTAAAATGCGCACACGCAAAATGCGCGACGCTTCCCGTCGAAGTGATTCATAGCGACTAAAACTCCATGAGCCCGCCAACCCAACGATGTAGGCGCCCCCGCCCGCGCCTTTTCTACCCCGCAAAGAAAGATGATGCATATGCGCCACCAGCCTGATAATAAATACGTCGTTATAAAGTCAAAAAATTTATACTTAAGTAAACATTTCAATCTGCATTGATTTTATCCTGGATATTTTGCGATTTTCAAATATTTTCAGCCATTATTTGTAGGCGATTCAAAAGTGTGTTCCAAATTTCACGAATCAAAATTCATATTTTAAAAGTTTGCCATATCCCAGTTGTTTAATATAATTATCTGTGATTTAATTAATGAATTGGTTTAAAAATGAATTATTTGAATAACTACTGTTAACTTAAATTGAATTGAATTGTTATATGAATTGAATACTATTGTTAGATGATGTAAAAGCCCATGAAATTGAAAAAACCCACTATTTGTGATGCATAGGTGGCAACCCAGCGGTGCACGTAGGTTTCGTGATTAAGGTCGGCAAGAGGACGGGTGTCCACCAGCACCACGACGCAAGCCGCCCTCAGCTTTCGAATAAATAATGTAAGTCTCAAATCCCTAACTTCTTTTTTTCCAAAAAGTATATCGTTTCCGTAAGTCAGTGAAATACAGAGTACGAATAGGAACTCAGATCTCCTGGTTTCCAATCCCCTCAATTGAGCCTAAGCTCCCCCCAAATCGCCGATAGTGAATTGGAACCTGAATTCCAGAAGGAAAAAGGCAAACGAATAAACACCGATTGATTTAATTTAATTCGATATCTCTGCATACCAGCAACAAAAAAATGCATCCCAAGAAGCAAACATTCATCACATTTTATGGCGGGGAAGTAGTGACAAATTGCGTAATCATCAATGAAATTAATATAAGGTTGCCATGGGAGAGAAACACTATTTTATAATGCATTTTTTCCACATACTAACGAGTGATGTAGACGTAACGAGAATTCCAATGTTTGGGTGCAATTTTTCATTATTCAAAAAAAATCGCATTTGGAAACAGAAAATGTTTCTTCAAAATATGTCGTCAGAAAAAAAGTTTCATTGAAAAGTATTTTCTCAATATAAGCAAAACCGCTAAAATTGCTTATGAAAAAACGCCCTGAAGAGTTGTTTTTAACACAAAATCAGCCCGCAGACTCCGAAGGATTTCATACTTTCCATAAGTAGGCAGGTAGTGATGTGAAAAGGCACCCAATGTTGCGTAAGATCGAAATTTATACACCCTGTACCATTGATTGCAGTCTACAATATTGTCGGACATTAGCGACACAGATTCTTATGGCGAGTATTGAGTATTTGTAGTTGTTACCAATGGAATGATAAACTTAGTATACCCATCATCATATAAAGGAGGATAAACAAATGTTTTTCCCAAAAAATTTAAATGAAGCTTCATTAATAATCACTTCTACGGAGCACATTATGTCCCCTAAGGCATAGATTTTGGAGTATTTTATACTAACATGTTTTACATTAATTTTTAGGAATTATAAAAATCGAAGTAATGTTTTTAAGTACTTCATTGCTGTTGTTTTAGAGGCAGTTTAAAAGTGCCTCTTTGATGAAAAGTGGCAACCTTATAAAACGTATGTTTTAAGTTTTACGGCAGCACGTTGTATAGTATTTTTATTTGAGCCGTCAAAAGCAAACGATCTCAGTGAATTTGTAAACAAAGAGCAATTTGATCACCGTTATGTAATTCAATATATCCATTTGAAAGGAAAAACCGAGCTGGATTCTACTCTAGGATAGTCTGTTCCTTTGTTTATGACTGTAAAATATTAGGCAACAGAGTTTAAACGAGGCCGTACGAGCTGCGAAGATAAACCAATTGAGGTGTTCACGCCAGACACGGTTAAGAAAATCTATAAATTGCTATTAGATTATCGTCGGCTGAAGGTGCGTGAGCTGGCTGAAATGATAAGCATTTAAAAAAATGTTATACATCGTACATTGACCGAAGATTTGAAGATGAGAAAGCTGTGCGCAAGATGGGTGCCGCGCTTGCTTTCAATAGAGCAAAAACAGCGTCGTGAAGATGTTTTTGTACAGTGTTTGGCCAAGTTTTACAGCAATAAAGCTGAATTTTTGCATCGATTTATAATCATCGATGAGTCATGGGTATACCACTTCATACCTGAGACAAAGGAACAGCCAAAATAGTGTACTGGGATGGGAGAATCATGTTCAAAGAAGATGATTTTTAGGTTGCAAAAAGGAAAAATCACTAATAGCCAATATTATGCTAATTTATTGCAATATTTAGGTGATGAAATTATGGCAAAAAGCCCGCATTTGGCGAAAAAGAAAGTATTGTTTCGACAAGAAAATGCTCCAGTTCACACATCCATTACTGCGATGACCAAAATTAATGAATTAAAGTTCGAATTGCTCCATCACGCACCTTATTTGCCAGATTTAGTTCCCAAAGACTTCTTTCCTATTTCCAAACTTGAAAAAAATGGTTTCGTGGTTAAAGATTTGCCAACAGTAAAGAGGTGTCGTCTGCGGTTGATGGTTATTTTAAGGAGTTAAACAGTTCTTACTATAAACTGGATATAGAAGCTATTGAATATCGCTGGAAAAAGTTTTTTTTTTTTGAGTTAAAAGGAGATTATGGTTGGGATTTTTTGGTACCCTATATAGGACACCGGTATAGAATAAAAAACGTATCGGCGTTTACCAAAATTAACTTGGCAGCATTGGTATTTATGAAATGTCTATTATTTTTGTTTTGTTCTTATTCTTTTCATCATCCTTCTTATTCTTATTATCATCCATTTCCATATAAAATAAACTTAACTTTTTGTTCGCGCAATTAATAAGTGAAAACTAAAATTGAATTGGAACGCTTTGTGTTTGTTCTGATGGATAACTTTGAAAATGTAAATATTGTTATTATTCTGGAAATTTGAATTCTAATGTTTTTCTTAATAGTTAGAAGCGGGCAATGACGCCCATTAAGTGGAGGACTTACAGGCAATTGTTGACAGCATGGTGGCCATGTCCTCTACATCATTAAGCTCGTTCGAGAGTGAAAATGGCGGTGAAGACGACACTGCTGCAGCTGCGTCACAAAATTAAAATTCACCAACTGGTGTTTGCAAAAAATTTAACAACTTGTATTTAGGTTATTTGACGTTTCCCTTCTCTTTAACTTCTTTGTTTACTTTTGCGTAGGAGAACTTGGTCGCATTGTTGTTTTCCATATTTTTCTACTACTTTTTTATACAACTTATCCCGTTTAGCTTAGCGTGCAAAATTATCCCCGTTAGCGTATACCGAATAGCATTTGTATGGCGAAACGGGTATAACATATCAGAAAAACGCAACCTATGTTTAAAAATAAGGAACTTTTTTTCAACTTTTTATGTCTTCTTTGTGAGGTCGCCTAGTTTTGGGACCGCCCTCGTAGCTTTGCAATCCATTTGTTATTTAACAGAGAGTTGGATTTTCTATAGGGTGATTTTTTAAGATTTATGTTTTTCAGGTTGGCAGCACTGGTTGGTAATGGCGTCCAAACGTCATCTGTCGAAGTGAAAAGTGTACAGTATACTTTGCCATTTCATCATGAAATGATGAATGACCTACCACAACGTCTAATTTTTGGTGAATGGGCCTTACAAAAGCCCAATGAAAATCCGCTGTTTTATCGAAAAATTGTGTTCAGCGATGAGGCTCATTTCTTGCTGAATGGATACGTACACAAGCAAAACTGTCACATCTAGAGTGGTGAACAGCCACATGCCATACATGAATTACCGATGCATCCCGAAAAAACAAACAGTCTGGTGTGATTTATGGGCTGGTGGTATTATCGGTCTATTTGTCTTCAAAGACGACCGTGGAAGAAGCGTTACCGTCAACGGCGAACGATTTTTAAAAAAGCTATAAAAATCACCCTATATATATGTATATATCTGTTTTCACAACCCGTAACAGCCTAAATTTATTTGCTCTAAATTTTTCATGTTTGTATCTCTTCTAGGAAGGCAATTAATCCTAAAAAAAACCTAATAGCTTAAGTTATTTTTCTAAATGACTGTTTTGGCATAACCGCCTAAGTCAATTTAGGATTACAACAAATATAAACATTATTTTTTCATCATTGCCTAAATCAACTTAAGTCGTTAATCCAAAAAAATAAAGAAACAATTTTATTTTCCTAATTTGAGTTAAGCTCTTATTCCGAATTACAATTTCGTTTTTTTGATAAACATAAATTGAGTTAAGGTCTTTCTCCAAACAAAAAAAATTTACTTAATCTGGAATAATAGCCTAACTCAACTTGAACTTTTTGACTTTCTTTCGTTCAACAATTCATAAGAGCCTAAGTGTTTTTTCGATAATATCTTTTGACTGCGAGAATAAAAAACTATTTTTTTGTTAACAACTAAGTAAAGAAATTCGATTCCTTGGAATCTGTAGCAAAGTTTTCCAAAAAACACCTTATCCTGATTTTCAGTGAAGATTCAAAACTTTAAACACCTGTACTGAAAATATTGAAAAACAGACTTAGGCTGTTATGGGTTGTGACCACAGATATATGATGAATTTCGAATTCATAATTCAATACTTTATGTTTAGTGTCAACATCAATTTTAAGCTCTATAATCATAGATAATTTAAAAAAGAAATTTGAAATTTTTAATTATGTTAATGTTAATTTTCTAAACTGGCGTTTGAAATTCAAGAAAAATTTACCAAAAATGCGTTTTTCAACATGTAAAACATTCATATGATGAAAAATAGATACCAATCACGAACAAATGTTCCATTGATCTCTTAATCCTTTGTGGTCTATGATCCCCCGAGTAAAACCACACTTTTATATATGTGCCACCCATAAATTCGTGCCTCTCATTTACCCTCACTCACATGTTTCCTTTAATCAACTCCTTTTGCAAGTTTCAAAATTAATTTTTCTTCTCCCCTATTCCTACTTTTTTTTTTGTCTAATGTCATTTTAATTTGTTGACTCGAAATTTGAAAATTTACATGCCACACACAAGAAATATGTGCAATCTGTTTTCCTTAACTGCTGCTAAGAACTCCGCCACATATTCAACAAATATGTAAATGTGCCATCTAGTAGACACTTTTCCCTAAAGCGAGGAATGCAACAGCAACAGCAGCACCAGCAGCTTCGTTGTCGTTTCCCCCCGCCTTACACAAAAGATGTATGATCACCATAAAACACGCAGCACTCGCACACCCCTTGACACAAATGCCACAAAATATCAACATCAATCTTAAAGACAAGACCTACAGACTCACAGGAAAAACCACCCATTCTCGCGGACATAGGCAAAGATATGGCAAACCTATGGGGACATTTTTACAGCAGACCGAGGGGAATTAACGGAGATGGCGGAGCGAAAGGCGATGGTGGTGCTGTTGGCGACGACAAAAGTCATATGAGAAGTTGTGAAGAGTAGCCTCTGACTCTTTATGACATTGACAAGTGTAAAGTCATGTTCTCTCCATGTTTATGTGTACACAGCTCTGTGGCTCTGTGGTTTTGCCAGCAACGGCAACAACAGGCTCGACTGTCATTAACATAAATTTAATGAGTTTCTAATAGTTTTCGAAATCATATAGAAAAACATTGAAGAAAAATTATTACTACATTTCCTTGTACTTTATATAGAATGGCACGCGTTTTGGGGAATTTCCTTTTTGGGAATACAGATGGATGTCATATTTTGTGTGTTGTAGCGAAAGCATAAAGGAGTAGTTCTAAACAATTCTGTCAAATTGTAATTAATGTGTATTGAAGTTATGTTCTCTTTCGATCAATAGAACAGATGTAGAAGTTTTCAAAAAAAAATTTCGAAAATATTTTAAATATCTCTGGTAATGTTTTGAAATAAATAAATGAAAAAAAGGGGGATATGAGAAACAGAACTGATTAAATTTTAGAATGTAATCTGAACAGAGATGAATATTTGCGTGATAGTACATTCAAAACAGCTGCAGGGTTTAAAACTACTAAACGGATAAGTAGTTTTAAAACAAGGCTGTCAACTGTTAAATACCTGTCATTTGAAGTGTTATTTATTTAGTGAAATGTTTGCCATTCGCATACCTGCAGGTGCGGAGACCCCAGATAGATGGAACGGTCGCTACTACATTGCAAGAATGTAGTATCCTCACCGGTGGGAGACGGGGAAAACTCCAAACCTCTTCCGTTCGGCGACGGTGAACGGCAACCATGAAATATAGACATAGGAAAACTCCATGGCTGTCCGTATCCCCCGAGAGATCAAAAAGATACGGGTGAACCCGAAACCTGTCCGAGTGTATCACTATCACGACCGCTACCAGACAAAGCCTCTAGCCAAACTCTGTAGCTAAGTCCAGATACTGGTGCCCCTGCAAACGAGTAAACAGCTGCCGCCTACCAAGCTGAATGAAATTGTGGGCTCACCATGATCCTAACAGTCTCGCAGCCGATCAACCCTCAGGTCAAACTGCCCTGAAAAGGTCAGCAGACCCACTCTCCACAACTAAGTCGTAGTATCCCTACGCCAATAAACGCTATGGAAGCAAAAACCGTTGCTCTAGCCAAAACACCCTTTGTAGAGAGCATATTGCTGACTATCATAATTCTGGATAGTCAAAGCACTATTCTGGAAAAATGTTGGTCTAAATTTATATTGGAATTAAAAGAAAAGCCGGAGGCAGTGAGAACTTAAATCCCTGTTGAAAAGAGATGTTACTTCTACGCACGGAATATAAGGCATTATGCTCGAGTATCGTGAGAAAGTGCGCAGATTGCTTTCATGGTTTTAGCTAAGATAAGCACGAGATTGAGCAGATCATCATCTCCTGACCTTGTTATCGCTAATCCCTGGAGGTCCCTTGTATCTGCATATAAAGGACATTCACACAAAGCCAGTCTTCGACTGGTGCACCAAAATTGCATGACTCGCGATCGGACAAGACTCTCTTATGCAGGAAGGCATTGAGTGACCCATGTCCCGTCAGCAAGCAACTAAGATCGTTTATAATCGAAGAACGCATAAAACTAGTTAAAACTTACTACAAAGTGGTGATTCAAATGTTGGCACTTTTCGTGCATTATGGAGTGATTATGGTCGTCATGATCGACTTACAGTGTAAGGAATTGACGAGATTATAAAAAAAAATTGAAGATACTGAATGTTTTACAGATGTGGTCAGGGCTGGGCATCATCGCAATGCACCCACTGCAGAAAATATCGCTTCTATTAGTGAAAGTGTCGCGGATAATCCGATTTTGTCGATTCCGCGGGTTTCTCAGCAATTGGGCTTGTCTTAGGGCTCATTATGGCGTATTTTGCATTTGGATTTGCATCTCCATCCATATAGAGTCCAACTCACGCAACAATTAAAGCCGGCTGATCATTCATAACGCTATAGTCATGCTGATTGGGAGCTACAAAAACAGGCTTTCAATGCTAATTTTTTGAACAAAATGAACAGTGATGAAGCACATTTCTCACTCGGTGGTTATGTCAATACGCAAAATTGTTGCATATGGGGCTCGGAGAACTCAGAAGTGATTATGGAACGGCATTGAATCTGGAAAAAGTGGCTGTTTTGATGGGCATTATGAGCTGGAGGCGTCTTTGGGCCATTTCTTTCGAAAATAACGCTGGAGGAACCCCTACTATCAATTCGGAGCACTATGGCCGTATGATAACCTACTTCTTTTGACCTACAATTTAAGATTATGAACTGGACGATATGTGGTCTCAACAAGTCGGTGCCACAAACCAAACAACGTGACCGATTTTGGCTTTATTGCATGAAAAGTTTCAAGAAAGCGTAATTTCATGCCTTGGTGACGTCAATTGGCCACCAAGATCATGCGATTTGACACTGTTAGACTTTTTTTGGTGGGGCAAGCTCAAAGACCATGTTTACGCGGATAATCCCCAAATGTTGAAGCATTTGAAAACCAACATTTGTCAAGTTACCACCGGGATACCGACCGAAATGTGCGAAAAAGTGGTTGAAAACTAACTCGAAAGGATCCACTGCAGTAACCAATCCAAAAACTATATTCCGCACATAATGGCAACGTCCAAGCATTAGAATGAAATAAAAGTTTCTTTAAAATCATAGCTGTATATTTGTTTTACTTAGCTTTTATTTTGAGACCGAAAAGTGGATAACCTGGTATAATATAAATAACTAAGATTAATAAATAAGTCTTGCCTGGCTTGCTGTATGAGACCATTAATTTATACACTCAACATTACACTACTCTTACTGTAACGTTCCAACGTCTGCTTTTCATATAATATTGTATCCCTTTCTTTGCAAAAAATAACAAAAGATGGGCAGTGTGGATACAAGTAGTTGTTCCAAACTTTTTAAAAATACTTAGGCTACACTGGGCTCTTATTTCTTTAGGGACCTAGGAGATCTGGGTGATATAGATATCGTCGGACTTAAGAGGCTCTTGAGGCGCTCAGGATGGTTCAACGGGGGAAATTAGGGACATCCATATCTCTAGTTTCCGTGGTATCACAAAGGACTATCATTACAAATGACTAAGTAAGTCTGTCTATTCAGACTGCCGCAGCCTAATCTATCAACATTTTGTCTAGAATTATGAAATTTATGTAAAATTTTGCAATTTTAATTAAAGATTTCTACTTTTTTTTATATTCCAGCTATTCAACATCCATCACACCAAGTAAGTCCTTACATTTTATATTTTAGTTTATTGTTTTCCTTATAAAATGCAGTTTTTGTTTTCCTTTTTGGAATAATTTCACTTTGATTGTAGTATCATTTTTCTTTCAAATACTACCACACAGTTCATTTGCATTTAATTTGTTGTGTGTGTGTGTTGTTTTTTTCATCATTTCGTACTCTCAGAACTCAGTCTTCGTTGTGTGAAAGACACATAGAGTTCCAGGGTCTCGATAATGTTTAACGGGTCATGATAACAAATTTTATAAATAAATCTGGTTGTGGTTTTAAAGGCGACATCAACAGTAAATGTAGACATCGGCCTCAGCAACAGCAACAGCATCTTCATCTTAATCATAATCAGCGTCAACATCAACATCTTCGGCGTTGTAGAAGACGGCAAACGCCGTCGCCAAAGGTTTTTCTTCACATATAAATAACGACAGCCCAGGGACGTGGACGAAAATTACTTTGTAGGGTATTAAAAAAAGGGATTGTGTGTTCCTTTCAAATCTGCTAAAAGCAAACTAAGTAAATTCACTTATGAGAGAAACCATTCGACAAAAATGTGATAGCTCAACAGGGAGAGGAAAAAATATTGCTTCAATTAACACAATTTGAACCGAGATGAATTCTGGCGTTTACTTACTGCTATTATGTTAACAATTGATTCTGTTAATATGTAAATGAAATTTTAGAATTTAATGAAAGCACCTTCAATTAACATAATTAGAAAAATATAAATTTTTCTAATAATCGCTTATCAGAAATCGTTATAATCATGATTTTATCATTTTATTACATAAAAGACGCTTTCAACATAACATAAAGTTAATGCCGCTTTCAGTATAATTCTGTTGATTTAACAGTATTGTAACAGAATTGTAACAAAAACCTTAAAATTATATTCCTTACAGTTTTTTATGTAGAAAAATTCCTCCAATATGCAACAAAGTTAAAACTCTTTAGATTTAAATAAAACACGTTAGCAGTAACTGCAACTATTCAAAATATTTTACTGCAATTTCTGTTAGTTAACATTCTTCCAAAATATTCAAAGCTTTGAACCAACTGTTTTTAACAGTAGTCGTAATTTTATTGTTAGAAGCTTATTTCTTAAAAGGCTTTCAACAAAACACGTATGTTTGCTTACAATTCTATTAACAGAGTTAAGTCTTAGTTAACAGAACTGTGAAAATAATTGAAATTCTATTTACATTTTGCTGTATAGCAATTTTTTGTTTTTAATATAAATCGAAATTAAAGTTCCTTTAACTTAAATACTTTAACTTCTCTGTAAGCTTTAGAGAATTGGAAAAATTCCTTTCTCCATAATCTTCTTTTTAAGTTTATTGTTCGGGTAATATTTTCTGTTACATCAAGAGTAAATTAATAGTTTCGTATATAAAATTCGGCTAGTAATTGAAGCATTTTTTCATATTTTAAACGCCAAATGCCATAAAACGACATTAGCAAGTCTTTATTTTATGTTCTGTTAACTTAATAATAAATTAAGGAATAGGAATTTTTCTTTCCTAATCAATTTTTAATATTTCTTTTTTTTTTTTAAATATTATACTGATTTTCTTTTACTAACACAGCAGTACGTTAACATTTCATTGTATAAAGTTCTGTTATTTAACAGCATTGAGATATTAGGACATTTTTTCGCTATTTGAAATACATTTGCTTTGTTGTATGCCATATATTTACTAGATTCTGTTCATATACGAGCAGCAGTTAATTGACAGTTCTTTCTTTTTATAAAAATGTACCTATTTATGAAGATTAGGAGAAGAATTTTTAATTTCTTTTAATTTAGATTTCTTAGGAGGCATTCGCTTGACATGCCTCATTTTCATAAGAAAATGTCTAATGATTCCTCCAGCCCAAAATTCACACCACACAGTGACACGTTGAGGATGCATTTGCTTCTTGTGAATCATTCGAGGATTTCCCTCACCCCAAATGCGACAATTCTGTCTCTTGGCGAAGCCATTAAGATGGAAATGGGCCTCGTCACTGAAGATGATTTTATCGGCAAAATCAGCATTTTCATGTTGTCTCTCCAATACCCAGTTAACGAACTCCCTTCGCTGTCCATGGTCAGCTGACTTCAGTTCTTGAGTCAATTGAACTTTGTATGCATGAAGATGCAAATCTTTCGTCAAAATTCGCTGCATAGTGGATTTGGAGACACCACCGAGCTCAGCAAATGCTCGGTGTCGAATTAAAATGGATGGAGTTTGAGCGACATCATCACGTACAGCTGCGACATTTTCGGTCGATCGACCTGGTCGAAGGCGTGTTGTTGTCTTTACATCACTAACAGACCCAGTTTTGGCAAATTTATCCATTAATCTCTTTACAGTTGCCTCTTTTGGAGAATTATTGTGACCCCAAATTGATCGCAATTTGCGAACTGCATCCGCAAAAATTTCACCATTTTGGTAAGACAATTTCACAATGAGAATGCGTTGTTCATTCATGTAGCGCTCAATTTGTACTAACCTCGTACCTTCTACTAGCAAACAATAACAATTGTTCAAATGTCAAACAATGACATTTCGAATGGTGCCAAATTCAAATCTTGCGTTCTTGTTTGGACACCCAATACAATGTATTTTAATTTTGAATAAATTATTGAAATTTGGTTAAACAAAGTTCTTATTTTTTCATCAATCGATTTTTGGAAATTACTAAAAAAAATTTCGAGGTTTTCAACACTGCTAAGTTGACGGTGATGTATAGAGGTTCAAAAATTACAAAATTATAAAAGTTCCTTTGGAAAAGTGATGGAGTTGGATACCAAATTTTAAATTTAAACTGTATTATACAAAATCTAATTCCGAACTGTTAAGTTAACAGTGTTCTGTTAATCATATATGCTGGGTTCTTCTTCTATATATTCATCTAGCTATTCTTTTTGAACCAATGATGAAGATTTAGGATTTTTTATATTTTTCCGAGGTTTCAAGTGCTGGAGGACTTTAGTTTAAAAGGGAAGAAAATGCTATTATTACAGCCAATCGTATATTGCGATCGATATTCTACGCCTCTGTCTATGTTTATTGTCCCATGTCTACAGCTAGCGCAGCCTATGTGCCACGGTTCATTCCAACTGAATATTTTGCATTTTATTTATTATTGTTCTCAGCGCAATCATCGACACGAATGATTTTCAGGAAGCGAAAAATTATCAATTGCTCTGGCCAAGAAGTCTTGGAAAAAAAGTCTCGTATGTATAAGGAAAAGCAGATAGTCTGTTGATGTTATATACAAATCACACACACATACTCACAAACAGACACGAATATACAAAACCCCTCACTCACAAAGAAAAGTGATAAAGATGGAATAAACTTATATGTAGTGTAATAAATAATATGACTTTTAATAGACCACCAAAAAGGTCAAGACTGTCAAGAAACCTGGAGCCTTGTTTAAACTCTCCCTCAGTTCCGCTTAACAAAATTAGTAATATGGCAACACTGTTTGTGAAATGTGTCACAATTAAGATGTTATAACATTTGACATTTTTATGGTAAACACCTTTGACAGCTCGCTTAAAAACGAAAAGGCCCAAAAGACCTTAATCAAATGTTGTCTTTTTTTTTTGTTTTAGTCGGAGTCTTGGAACAAAACAAAGGATTGTCCGAATAAAGAAATTTTTCGCGGGAACTTTTGTTATTTCTTTTCTTAGCCAAAAAAAAAAAAAAGAAAAAAAGAAAACAAGATCTACCTTTGTAGGTGAAGTGAAAACAAGTTTATAATTTTTTGAATGATGCAGTCGATATTATCGGCTCGTTATCAAACCACACATAATCATGTTTTAAAAGTTACATTTCGAATTATTTGAATCGCATAACGACGATTGTTTGAATCAAAATATTCGCATTGCCCAACAACAGGCAACAGGTGATAAATCATGATACTGTTGCGTTTTACCACGTTTTTCTTTTTTTTTCTTGTTTTTGTTGGTTTTTAATATCCATTCAAGTGAATAAATGTTTTCCGAAAATCATCACTATATTGCGGAAACTCAATTGAAGCGTTACATTGTGTGTGTGCGCGTGTGTGTGTGTGTATCAGACGACGATGACGATGCCGATGACGATGCTGCCATTGCCAACCAATGCAGCAGCAGGAGTAGTAAAGGGAAATAACCCTTTTTGCACTCAGCCATGCATAGGGAGTGTATTTAAAACGGGAGGATACACGAGTATTTACAGTAACGAAACCAGGAGAATATGTTAATGTTCTATTGAGTGCCGGAGCACATGCAAAATTGCCAAATAATTGTAGATAGATAATATGCACGACAGCATTTAAGTTTTGCGGGGAATACTCGGTTGTATTCGTTTATGTTTATTGCACTATTGCAGTAGTTGTGGTGAAGTAGTTGTTACATTTTGCTTCGCTGTTGTACGAGCAGTTTCACATTATTTGATGTCTGTCTGTTATACTCGTATTATAACAACTTAACGAACATGTTTCTGTTATAGAATACGTTGCGAGGATAAACAGTGATTTATCAAAAATTCATATCTTAGCAATAGCTAACGAACTCTGCCTTTAGAACTCTGCCAAAGAAATCGAAATATGTATATAAAAACCAAAAACAAATTCCCTTGCATTTCATGAATGAGATATGAGAGAGTTTCTCACATTCAGTGAGCTTTCGATTCGATTTCGATTCCCAAAGTCACAGTTTGAGAAGCATTTACGAAACTTGTCCATTACTTGAAATATCATCAGAAATATTGAAGAGAGCACTGCTTAAATAATGATAGGTGGCCGTATGTGGGATTGCACTCGCGATCATGCGAAGCGTAGTCACGTGGACGAACCATCGCGCCACGGTCGGTCACAAAACGAAATGTCTAGTGATATCTAAAAGGAACTTTAATTTAACAAGTCCTCGTATACACTTAGAGATTTCTTTAAATAATGAAAAAAAAATCGAAACTGTCATACAGATGATAAATCTTGGCATAATTTTTAACAAAACAAACTAGCTGAACTGACATACGAGTATAGATGATGCCTGTAGTTCGAAATAAATTATTTGGGTGAAAAGTGGCAACCTTATAAAACATATATTTTAAATTTCAAGACACCACACTGTTTAGTAGTTGTATTTGAGACATCAAAAATAAACGATCTCAGTGAATTTGTAAACATGGAAAAAAATTGGTCACCGTTATGTAATTCAATATTTTCATTTGAAAGGTCTCAGTCTAACCAATATTAAATCCAAGCTAGATTCCACTCTGAGGGAGTCTGCTTCTTCGCTTACGACTGTAAAATATTGGGTAGCAGAGTTTAAACGAAGCCGTACGAGCTGCCAAGACGAACACCGCAGTGGTCGACCAATTAAGGAGTCCACGTCAGAAACGGTTAAGAAAATCCACAAAATGGTATTGGATGATAGTCGACTGAAGGTGAGCTAGCTGAAATGATAGGCAATTCAGAAAGTGCTATATATCGTATATTGACCAAAGATTTAAAAAAGAGTAAGCTTGCGCAAGATGGGTGCCGCGCTTGCTTTCAATAGAACAAAAACAGCTTCGTGAAAATGTTTTTGCGCCAATTTATAACCACCACTTTGCACCAGTGACAAAGGGACAGTCAAAGCAGTGGACTTGAATGAAGGAATCGGTTCCATCTGCAGGCAAGGTCACGGCGTCTGTTTTTCGTTTTTTTTTTTTTTTGGATGGAAAGGAAAAAACCATAAATAACGAATATGATGCTAATTTATTACAGCGTTTAGGGAATGCAATTAAAGAGAAAAGTCCGCACTTCCTTCAACATCTTTAAATAACAGTCCCGATTGACTGTTACGGTTACACCGTACGATGATTCGTGCGCTAACCTGTATAATTAAAAAGAGTTTGGATTAAGATCCATTCTCTTTCATTTAATCAAAAATTATAAACAAAGTAGTATACCTTCGCGACGGACACCCTGTATATGCTATTCTTCTCAAGTAAAACGTGGGTCAATTCAATTAATTATTTCTTTGCAATATGACATCTTTTTTATGACATTTTTAAAATTTTTTGAATATTTTGCATGTATTTAAAGATATGTCGCTTTGACTTTCTTCTCCAATTTTGTATACATTTTTAAGAAATTTTTCTTAAACCAAGTATGGAATAACTTAAAAAAAAACGAACCATTACCGGTGCACCCAGATACTTCTCGAACAAACAGTTGCATAGAGAATTGAAAACACCCTTCATTAAGGAAGAAGTCCAAAAATACTCCACCAGATACATGAATCGTATTCAACAACATCCGAATCAGCTGGCGTCCAATCTGATGAACGAAACACCATTATTTACCAGACTAAGGAGGAGAACCACACAGGACCTGGCTACTCAGAACGAATAAAGCAGTAGGGACACTCAAGGAAGTGTTGCCGAATAAAAAAATAAAATTTTAGTATATAAGTAGTATGTAGGCCAATGTGAATATTAATGAATGTCCAAGGACAGATTGTAATAAATCCAGAATTCAAAAAAAAAAAAAAAAAAAATTTAAGGAAGTAAAATTTGATGGACACGTATTGAAGAAATCTTTGCCTTAAAACATTTTTAATCAAGCAAATTGGTTCTCCTTTAATTTTATTGTAAATATTGAATAATACAAACGATTACTTTGTTTAAAATTAGGCCGTTTTGGAAATCACGTGAAGAAGTTTTACTTATTTTAAGAAAAGTTTATCAAGGAAATGGGCGTACAATTTGTTAAGGGAAAGATATCCTGAAGTGAACTAAATTTTTTCTCACATAAAAGGAAATTTTCTAGTTTATAATGAAAATTTCTTTGGAACAATGACAAATAAATTTACTTAATTTGAGTTCGTAGTGTACTTAATTTCAACGTCATTTTTTTTAGTGTATTATTAGTAACATTACAGCCTAAAATCTTAATCTATCATTTAACAGTCCTACCTAGAGTCAAATGACTTCGTTTCATTCCATTCTTTTGAATTAAAAAAAAAACGAAACAAACCTAATTGAACATTTTGTTCCCATTTCACACAACACAACATTGTCGTCCACTTTCTGTGAACATTCTTACCACAAATTCACAGCCATACAATTCTCAGATATAAAACTTAATCCTAAAACGTAGCCAGCAGCAATACAGTAAAGAAGAAGAAAAAATATGTTACAAAAAAAATCTCACACAGAAACTGCAAAAAATACCAAAGTTGCAGCCTTAAAAGTGCTCCATTCATTCATTCAATCTGTCCCCACGTCTGTCTGCCTCTCGCAGTCTTTCATTCACTTGGAGACTCTGACTGACAATCGTCATCATAGCCACTGCCCAACAAGAATCACTGTGTGATCACTGTTGTGATATTTATACCCGCATTTATTTATAAAACAAAACCTACCGCCGTCACCTCGTCCCCCCCTTTAGGTAAAATAGAAAACCTAGGAATGTAGGTTATACCGCTGGTCTAGAGCCCCACCAGTTCGAGCTTGCGAATGTTACTTACAACACAATTTTGTTGAGATCTGATGCAAAGTGTTCAGTTACATGGTCATTTACACCGTCACCGTTGCCGGTCGCCAATGTGAGCGAACATTCCCAACGCTTTGAAGGAATGGAGACAGACAAAGTTGTGTTTCACCAGTTTAGAAGTCCAATTGTGGTGTAGGGTGACACAGTGATTCTACAACTTTTCAAAATAGACAACTAGAATGTTATCAACATATAAGTATACATATGAACAAGAGACATTTTTTTTATTTGTTTTTGTAACAGAGACAAGTTTTTGAAATGAAAACCCATAATTGTTAAGTAAAGTGTTGAACATTCTATAATTTTTAATAACTTAAGGAGTCTTTGTTATTTCTTAAATATTTTGTGTTATGTTAAATTAACATCATCTATGTGGCCTGCCTGTTATGAAAGCGAAGCTCATTTTGGACTGTTTAACATTTTGCATATATTAAACGGGCGTAATTCTTAGTTAAATTGATACCAATAATCATGAATTTCAAGGGGTTCATGCATACAGAGGTTGTATCATAAAAAAATTCGTATTATGTTAGGTTAACAGAGGTTTAACAGCGGAAATTTTAGTTTGTAATATATTTAACAGGGACTTTCACATACGACAGCGTTCCCATCTACAGATGGTGCCTGTAGTTGGAAAAAAATTATTTTGGTGAAAAGTGGCAACCTTATAAGACATATGTTTTAAGTTTCAAGGCGCCAGGTTGTTTAGTATTTTTATTTGAGCCATCAAAAGCAAACTATCTCAGTGAATTTGTAAATATAAAAAAAACATTGGTCCCCGTTATATAATCCAATATTTCTATTTAAAAGGTCTCAGTCCAACCAATATTAAATCCAAGCTAGATTCCACTCTAAGGGAGTCTGCTCCTTCATTTATTAAAGGCGCCACATTGTTTAGTAATCTTATTTCAGCCATCACAAGCAAACGATATCAGTGAATTTGTAAATATGGAAAAATCATTGGCCACCTTTATACAATTCAATATTTCCATTTGAACGGTCTCAATTCAACCAAAGTTAAATCCAAGCTAGATTCCACTCTAAGAAAGTCTGCTCCTTTATTTACGACTGTAAGATATTGAGCAGCAGAGTTTAAATGAGGCCGTATAAGCCGCCAAGATGAACATCCTAGTGGTCGATCAATTGAGGTTTCCACGCCAGATACGGTTATGGTATTGGTATTGGATGATCGTCGGCCGAAGGTGTGTGAGCTAGCTGATATGATAGGCATTGTAAAAAGTACTACCTCGCATATTGACCGAAGGCTTGAGAATAATAAAGCTGTGTGCAAGATGGGTGCCGCGTTTACTTTCAATAGAGCAAAAACAACGTCGTGAAGATGTTTCAGTAGAGTGTTTGGCGATGTTTCATCACAATAAAGCCGAATTTTTACGTCGATTTATAACCATGGATGAGACATGCGTCCACCACTTCACACCTGAGACAAAGCAATAATCAAAGCAGTGGACTGGAATGGAAAAATCGTGTCCAATGAAGATGAAGATGATTCCATCTGTAGGCAAAATCATGGCGTCTTGTTTTTCGAATGCGCATGGAATTATTTTTATTGATTTTCTTCAGAAAAGAAAAACCACCAACGGCTACTATTATGATAATTTATTGCAGCGTTTACGTGATGAAATCATGGGGAAAACAGGCCCCATTTGGCAAAAAGAAAGTGTTGTTTCATCAAGACAATGCTCCAGTTCACACATCCACTATTGTGATGACCGAAATTAATGAACTACAATTCGAACTGCTTCATCATGCACCTTATTCGTTAGATTTAGCTCCGTAAGACTTCCTTTCTGTATTCAAACTTGAAAAAATGGCTTGGTGGTAAAAGATTTGCCAACAATGAAGATGTGGAGTTTGCGGTTGATGGTTATTTTAAGGAGTTTGATAATTCTAACTATAAACAGGGTATAGAAGCTATTGAATATTGCTAGAAAAAGTGTATCAAGCTAAAAAGAGATAATGTTGAAAAGCAAGGAAAACGATTCCTAAGTTTTTTGTGTCTCCTTTGTTAGGTTGTCTAGTTATGGGACCATTGTGGGATCATAATGGTAAAATGGGGTCTTACAACTACTTCTATAACAAAAATGTCATTGATCCTCTCATTATTTAACAAGTATTTGATATTATGTTAAGCTAACAGAGAGTAAGCAGCAATAAACTCTAAGCCGTCATAGAATAAAGAGCATCTCATGCGTGAGCCGTTGAGCTGTAACCGATGACCAAAAGTAATGAATTAAAGTTCGAATTGCTTATTATATTAATAATTATTCAAATTTGTTTTAAATTATAATTTTTTTAAATTTATATGTATATTATGGGGTAATAAGTGCATTATTCCTTCTATATCACAAATTTCATTGATTCCCATATTATTTAAAAACTATTTCACATTATGTTAAGTTAACAGAGCATAAGCGGCGTAAACGTTATATTAGCGTAAAATTAAGAACGATCCACGTATAGTTTTTTGGAACTCAACTATAATTTATTGCATTACATGCCCAGTATTTTAGTGATCTTGTAATGATGTCAATTTAGTTTTCAATTATGTTAAGTTAACAGAGACAGCATAAATTTTAGGCTGGCATAAAATTAAGACGTATTAAAAGTATTCGAAATGTAAATTAGGTAATTGTATGTACAATATTTGCTTTAATCTGTGTACATAAAAAATAATGCTTGTATATGTACGTCAGTGTGTCTGTTTGTTGGTTTCAGACTCCTATACCTTTCATAGGATTACATCAAAATTTTGTCACATTATTGTGCACATGCCTGGCATAGTTTATAAAAGAGCATTCTTAATTTATAAAATTACTTGGACCTTAACTATAAGTACGTCAATGTGTCTGTTTGTAGAGTTCAGACCCCTATACCGCTCATAGGATTACAGCGAAATTATGGCACGTTATTGTGCACATGTCTGATGTAGTTTATAGAATAGCATTCTTAATTTACAAAGTTTCTTGGACCTTAGCTATATATACGTCAATGTGTCTGTTTGTAGAGTTCAGACCCCTATACCGCTCATAGGATTACAGCGAAATTTTGGCACGTTATTGTGCACATGTTTGGCGTAGTTTATAGAATGCATTCCTAATATACTCGGGTGGTATATATCTTTATGTACATATATATATAAAACATAATATGTCCGTGTGTTTTTCACAAGCTATTATATCGTTTATTAAAATGCAATGATACTTTCACAAATTGTGGTTTATATGTTA
>JAHXMU010000033.1:1364263-1443840 GCA_019455685.1 Philornis downsi | reverse complement strand
CCAGTTGTACTTCGTTTCCTCCAGAAGGGAATAAGAAGAAGACTGGTAGATAAAAATATCTATGTTTAATTCAAATTGTGGTATAAGAAGAAGATCTCCTACAGGCTTCCTCAAAAGGAGAGAAGTAAAATTAGTACCGGATCTTTTGGAAAGGAATAGAAAAACCCTGAGTGCATGTCTTCTCGTTGATAAGAAGATGGTAGCATCTGTGCATAGTCAACATTAGTTTCTGAAAAAGATGAGTGCTAAAAGCAAAAAAGAAAATAATAAAATAAAATAAAAAGGCTTATATACATACATGCCAGGTAAATTGGATGGCTCAGAAAGAAAAAATGTATATTTTTTTGCTATTAGAATGTTTTATTCTTCTTGCACAACTAAGTTCTCGCTGTTTTCTTTTTATAAAAAATGCAATTTTATTATGAAAATACATTTAGAATTTTTGTTATTTTAATTTGAATAATAAAATTTATTACATAGCCTTTTTTGGTCAAAAGATGGAAGTACCTCTGAAGAGCAATCAATACGGGAGGCAGTCTAAGGGAAGCACAGTATGATGCTTAAAAGAGAATAAGGACGTCTGCCCGCAAACTACAACAACTTCATAACAAAAAAGAAGCAAAATCACAACATTAATTGGGGATTTTTATTATTTTAATGAGGTAACCATCACTTCGAATAGTGAAATTCATAGCATAGGTTTATTTTTGGTCAAAAGATGGAAGCATTTTTGAAAAGAGGCCAATACTAGAGGCAACTTAAGGGAAGCACAGTATGATGCTTAAAAGATAATAAGGATACCTGCCGGCAAACTACAAAAATTTCTTAAAAAATAAGAAGCAAAATCACAACATAAATTGGTGATTTTCGTTATTATAATGAGATAACCACTCGAATAGTATAATAGTATAACCACTTTGAATAGTAAAATTGCATAGGTTTTTTTTTTTTTGATCAAAAGATGGAAGTCTCTTTCAAAAGGAGCCAATACTAGAGGCAACCTAAGTCATGAGTAGAAGAAAATAAGAACGCCTGCCCACAAACTACGAAAACTTCATAATAATAAAGAAGCAAAATCACAATAATTTGGGGATTTTTATTATTTTAATGAAACAACCATTTCATAATACAAATAAAAATCTGTAATTTTTTAAATTGCAATTTTCGTTTCTTCATTTTGAAATATCCTCTATGAACCTTTGTGTGTCTGTGTGTTTAGCCTAAGTTATGTTGTCATTTATACCATTACAATAATGATTCGGCAGATAGCGCTGTGTATAGCTGGGAAGGTTTCTAGAGTACTTAACATCATACTCAAGAAGAGCCACGTGAAGCATTTCAATAAATGTAATTTGCATTTGATGTATATATTTGAAGATTTATACGTCCACGAATTCAATGCTGATGTACACGATTAGTTGCATACAAAGCACCAGTGAATTGTTATTTATTCTAAAACTGTTAATACAGGATGTTAATAATATTTAAAATGTATAAAATCGAAAAAAAAATTATTTCATAACTGAAATTTCTGCTTTTTAAGCGAATACAAAATATTTGAAGGTAAAACTTTAAGCATAAACTTGAAGTTACGTATTCAATTTATACACAAAATTAACTTCAATATATTTAATATGTTTTTGCGCTTTTCAACATCCGCTTTTAAATGATTTTGTGTCGCCAAAATCTGAAGTGAAGAAAAACCACAAACAAACAAAAAAACTGTTTTAAATTAAGTGGCTAAACACTGCATACAGGCCAGGACCGTCATCATAATGATTATGCTCATGATGAAGATAATGACGATGGTGACGATGATGCAGACGATTATGATAAACGGTAGCCCTTAAACTCCATCGGTTTTGAAAACCTAAAGCAAATACAACAACGCTTTTATAATACCTACTTTTATGTGCAAAATCCAAAATAAAAAAGAGAAAAAAAAAAAATTAAAATCTGAAAACTATCCGATCCAATACTTTTCATCTGCGTTGCTTCAACAGACAGCCATGTAGACAGTGACTGGGACGGACTTTTGGACGGACAAACATACAGACAGACGACGTTCTGCAATCGGAACAATGTAAATATGCAAACACATACGAGTATATGTATGTATGTATGGATGTATGCATTGCTATAAACGCTCACGTTAGCATTGCATTTCACGTTTTATGTACATATTTTCACTTTTGGTTTTTGTTTTCCGTCATTGAAACAAAAGGGATTTGGGGTTTTTTGCTGTTGTTGGGTTGTTTCGTTGTTGGCCGTTTCCCTCTCTAAAAACAAAAAGCCTTTCTTGGGTTTCTCGTCGATCGTCGGTCGGACATTGTTTTTCCTCTCTTTTGGGCACTACTGCACAATACAAAAAGGGATCAAACAGCCAGCCAGCCAGCCAGCTAGCCAACTAACTGCACACGGCAGAAAAAAAACGCAAAAAT
The DNA here is from genome assembly GCA_019455685.1 of Philornis downsi. NCBI lineage: Eukaryota > Metazoa > Arthropoda > Insecta > Diptera > Muscidae > Philornis > Philornis downsi. The sequence continues at coordinate 1,441,399 of JAHXMU010000033.1, read as the reverse complement.
TAAGTATTAACAAAAAACACATTATAGAATGACGACAACAACAAATAAATACTTGATAAAGTCGCGCCAATGTGTACACGCCTTAATGGCAAAGAATACAGCAGCATACAATACCAACAACAACAAAATGTCAGCAGCACCACACATTGTTTGCGATCGTTGGATTGCATGTAACACTCAATGCGCCTGCGCCTGCGCCACAACTTTTGCGCACAGTGCGGTGCAACCACCAAGGCAGTAACAACAGCAACAACGACAGCGACAACGAAATGTTAATGGCAACAACCTCAGCTCAGCGGCTTTGGCGTTTGCTTCTGGCCGGCCAGGCATAGAGAGGCAGCCAACGGCTTTGGCTTTAGCACTCCAGCCACTAAGCCACTGAGTCTTTTGAGGCTGAGTATGAGAATGAGGATGAGGATGTGTTTATTGTACTATGTTGAAGGGCAATTCAATGCTTTGCTTTTTGTTCCCGGTCCCAGCCAGGGTCGACATTGTCACGTCCTAAAGGATGAATCAAATCTATAACACGGCGTGTGTGTATACGTTTGTGGATTAATAAAAGGTTCAGTTTGGGGATTTAGTTTCGTTTTAAACGATAGTTTTTTGTTCATTTTCCAATACATGTACAAGTAATTGACTATATTGACGTATCAATATATACATACATACATACATACGTATCTGGTTATGTTGCAAATGCTGAAAGATTTACAGAAAATTGGTAGCAACTTTATTGCCCGGCTGACATGAGGTGGTTTTTTTTTTTGTAATTGCAACAGGAAAATTGATTGGAAATAATGATTCAATCGGTTATATTTTATAGAAAAGGCTGGGCTGGAGTTGAAAATGAACTACAGATTCAAGAAGATCGAATAGATTTGAGAGCGACGAACGGGAGCGAATTTCTAAATGCAGCAATTTGCGAACCGCTACTAATATTTGCGAAAATAGTTGAACATACAGGGTTGCCCATATTCGACGGACCCATCTGGCAACGCCATAACTTTTGACAGAGATGTCAGATCGCTTAATGACATACCGCGTTTGAAGCGTCAGTCCAAGCAGATTTTTACCATGGAACAATACACGCCACGCTAGCGCTCTGAAATAGTTGAAATTTACATTCAACAGAAGAAGTCAATTGTGAAAACTCAACGTGCTTTTAAAATATTAAAAAATGTGAGAAGTGCGCCTTCTAAGAACACCATTAAGCGTTTATACGAAAATTTTTCGACTGGTGAGGCTCTTTCTAATCCGAAGAGGCCAAATAAAAGTCGACCAAGGCGATCGGCCGAGAATATCGCTGCCGTACGAGCCAGTGTTGAGAGGTCCCCAAGAACATCCCAAAAACGCCGTTCTCAGCAGTTGGGCATGGCTCGGTCCACTTTACAACGGATTATTCGCGTTGATTTGCATTTGTTCCCGTACAAAATTCAATTGACGCAAAGATTGTTGCCTGCGGACAAGCCTCGTCGATTGGAATGGGCCCAACGAGTCATCGAAATGGCCGATGATGACGAGCAATTTTGGAACAAAATTATCATGTCCGATGAAGCCCATTTCACATTGAATGGGACCGTAAATAAGCAAAATTGCCGTATTTACGCCACTGAAAATCCTCAGGAGATTCAAGAATTGCCTCTTCATGACGAAAAAGTCACAGTTTGGTGCGGCGTTAGTGCGAAAACGGTCATTGGGCCGTTTTTCTTCCAAAACGAAAATGGCCATGCTGTTACCATCAACCAGGAGTGTTATCGCGACATGATGACCAATTTTGTGATGCCAATTATTCGTCGAAAGCGTATGAGGCAGTTCTGGTTTCAACAAGACGGCGCTCCACCGCACACAAGTCGCATAACAATCGATTTTCTGATTTTCTGTTTCCGAGCCGTTTGATGTCGAAAAGTGGTGATTTGGACTGGCCACCGCGTTCGCCCGATTTGACGCCCGCTGACTTCTTCTTGTGGGGACATTTGAAGTCAAAGGTTTACGTTAACAAGCCAAGGACCGTAGAAGAGCTCAAGGACAACATTCGTGAAGAAATAGCCGCTATTCCGGCCGAAATGTTGGCGAAAACGATGGAAAATGCTGCAAAAAAGGCACAATACGCCATCAACGCCAGAGGCGGCCATTTGAGAGATATCATATTCAAAAATTGATGTAAACAAATCTACTTGGAACAAATTAAATGAATAAGATTGCCAACCGCCAAATTTTTATTTTTTTCTTTGATTTTTTTTTAAAACATGGGTCCGTCAAATATGGGCAACCCTGTACATGAAACAGAAATAGTTTCAGGAATAGTTCAGGTTATTTAAAAATCGACTAAAATTTTGATTGAATCAAATAATGCTGTGGAAGGTGATCTTTAAAATGCAATAATCATAAAACTCATCAAAATCTGATAAAAAGAGTTACGAAATAGAAATGCATAACCAATTCTTTAAAAATAGATAACAAAAATGTCGCCTACATCGTTGGGTTGGCGGGCTCATGGAATTTTAGTCGCTACGAATCACTTCGACGGGAAGCGTCGCGCATTTTGCGTGCGCGCATTTTACGAGAACTCTCGTTCATATATTGCTACTAGACGACTATATTGTGCTGAATATGGACTACGGCGAGTTAGTGAAGCTCCGAGTGCTAATTTAATTAAAATATGGGTAAAGCGTTTTGAAGAGACCGGTTCAACATTTAAACCACAAGCAAATGGTCGCCCAAGAACATCTAGGACCGAAGACAATGTTGAGAGAGTTATGGAGTCAGTACGAGGAAATCCACAAATGTCGACTCGCAAGAGATCGTCTGTCTTACAATTATCGCGACGAAGTTTGCAACGAATTTTAACATTGGATCTTAAACTGCATCCATATAAGCTGCAATTAACACAAGAATTGAAAGAGTCTGACTTCATAGCAAAGCTCGCATTTGCTAATGAAATGCTTAACCTGTTTTCCAATTTTGACAATATCCTTTTCTCTGACGAGGCTCATTTCCTTATGAATGGCTTCGTAAACCGTCAAAATTGTCGTTACTGGAACAGTGAAAATCCCAAAATCAAACACAAGAAACCATTGCATAGTCCTAAAGTGACAGTATGGGCAGCAAACTCTGGCTGAGGAATAATTGATCCTTTTTTCTTCGAAAACGTCACGGTTAATACGGAACGCTATGTTGAGATGTTGGACGGATTTTTGGCTCCAGAAATTGAAAGTTCAAGAATAGTGAATTCTAGAACTTGGTTCCAACAAGATGGAGCTACCTGTCACACATCAAATGACTCCATGGCGGTGGTGAAGCAGATGTTCCCTGGCAGACTAATTTCGAAAAGAGGTGATATCCCATGGCCCCCACATAGTCCAAACTTGGCGCCTCTTGACCTTTTTTTTGTGGGGTACCTCAAACACAAAGTCTACAGTAATAATCCAAGAAACATCGTTCAGCTCAAGGAGAATATCCGTGGTGAAATGGCAGTCATTACACCAGTATTGTATATATATATTACACCAGGAGTGCCGTCGTAGAGAGGATCACCATTTAGATGATGTTATTTTTAAAAAATAAACTCCATTTATTACTCTAAAATGCCATAGATTTATTTTAACCATACCTTTTGTATTTATTTTTTAATCTATTTTTTAAATATGCACTTCTATTGCGCCACCCTGTACTTTGTTTTGCCGCCTATTTGGTAAACATTAGTTTTGACAGTTCATATTTGGCAGTCGTGAAGTAGAGACGTGACAAAACCAACTTGTTTTAATCGTTACAACACTTTATCAAAATCAATCATCGATTACTGTGACAACGAGAAAGTTACGTGAAATTTTAGGGAGAAACAACGTGCCAACAAGACGCACTATTTATCGTGTAGTGAATGATTTCGAAGAAAGAAGGTCTGTAGCTGATTGGGCCAAGCATGGACCATAACGTACTTCAAGATCGGCTGAAAACATTACTGCTGCTCAAGAAAGTGTTCAAAACAATCCATCAACCTCAATTCGATGCCGTGCTCTGGAGCTTGGTCTTCAAAGAACAACTTTGGCCACAATTTTGCACAAGGAGTTGCATTTGTTTCGATTTAAGATTCAGTTGACACAAGAGCTTCTTCCACAAGACCATTTACGCCGCCATACATATGCCAATAGGATGTTACAGCTCGCCCATGACAACCCCGATTTTCATGAAAAAATCATAATGAGTGACGAGGCACATTTTCATTTGAATGGATATGTGAATAAACAGTATAATCGGTTCTGGGCAATGGAAAACCCTCAAATTATTCATCAGTCACCTTTGCATCCATTAAAGGTGACAGTCTGGTGTGCAATTTGGTCAGGAGGAATCATTGGACCTCACTTCTTTGAAACTGAAAACGGCGTAACGGTAACGGTCAATGGAGAGCAAAATCGTGATATGATTGAAAACTTTTTAACGCCACAACTGCATGCTTTGGGCTTGATTAACATGTGGTATCAATAAGACGGTGCCACATCGCATACAGCCAGGATTACAATGAAATTACTGCGAGACCTCTTTCCACAATAAGTTATTTCAAGAAATGGTGATGCTGATTGGGCTCAACGGTCGCCTGATTTGACTGCTTCGAACTTTTGTTTGTGGGGATATCTGAAAAGCAAGGTTTATGCAAACAAAAAAGAACATTTCAGACAGTTTACAGTTTTTTGCCAATTTTAAAGCCAGAAGAAGTGCAAACTATTTCGGAAAACATCTTTTCGAAAAGCAATAAAATTTAATGTGAACTATAAAAGAAATCATTTCAATAATTTTTCAATATTAAAAATAGTAGAAGTCTCAGTTCAAAGTAAGTGAAAAATTTGTTTTTTTTTCAATAATTTTAGGAAGAAGTTTCATCACTCGTTCGTCGATTGCGAAAAAATCTGGTATAACATCTTTTTATTATTCTGACAGATAACAAAATTTAGAATAAATAAAATTTAATGTGAACTACAAAAGAAATCATTTCAATAATTTTTCCATATTAAAAATGGCAGAAGTCTCAATTCAAAATTAGTGAAAAAAATTGAATTTTTCCTTTTTGCAATAATTTTAGAAAGAAGTTTCATCACTTTTTCAGCGATTACAAAAAAAATTGACAAAACAACTTTTGATTATTCTGAAAGATAATAAAATTTAAAATACATTAAAGCCTAAATTCTGTTCCTAGATGGCACAATGGCGTCCACAGTTTGTTCCAAATAAATTATATCAATGATAAGAAATATAACTAATATTTTCGAATAGAAAATCAACTTTAAGCCAAAATATCTTTATATACACAAATTATTGTTCAATTATTTAAATGCTAATTTATAAGTGAATTTGTTTAAAATAAATATTCCAAATTTGGTCAACGATTATGCATAAAAAGCGAAGATACAAAGTCATTTGTCAAATATTTAATTTTGAGGGAATATTTGAGTGTTTATTTGGGAATTGTGGGATTATTTCTATTAATACTTAAATCAGTGTGAATTTTCAAAGAAGTGAATTTGTTTAAAATAATCCAAATTTGGCCAACAGTTATCCATAAATCGCGAAGATAGAAACTAATTTGTCAAATATTATATCTTGAGGGAATTTTTGAGTGTTTTTTGGGAATTGTGGGATTATTTTCATTACTACTTAAATCAATGCGAATTTTCGAGAATTTGTTTAAAATAAATAATCCAAATTTGGTCAACAGTTATCCATAAACCGCGAAGATACAAACTTGAGGGAATTTTCAAGTGTTTATTTGGGAATTGTGGAATTATTTTCATTAAGACTTAAATCAGAGTGAATTTTCATCAAAATCCATCAAACCTTTAAAGAGCAGCATAGTATTTTACCCTTTTTTCGTTCACCCCCACTGTGTGACGTCGTCCTGTGGCGTCGTTAGGCTGCAGGTTTCGTTCAGTGAGTAAAAGAGTATTCGTGGAAACTCTCTGAATGCGGAAAGTTCTCTTTTATTCATGGGATGCAAGGAAATTTAGTAGTGTTGTTTAGTAGTGCCTTCCTATAAGTTAAGCGTTCAGATAGTTTGAGTTTGAATAAAATTTTTGGCGGAAGTGAAATTAATGCAGAATAATAAATAAACGAAGATTTAAAGTAAATTGCCGAAAACCCAATTTTTGTCCGTTTTTAATGTTTGTTTGGGAATTGTGGGACTCTTTTCAGTAGTGGGACTTTAAATTAGTGTAAATTTTCATCAAAATCCGGTAAATCGTTAAGGAGTGTCATAGCAAGTTTGATGTTTTCACGCTTACCAACACTGCTTGATTTTCGGAATCACCGTTAGACAGCTGTGAGTCTTTAAAGAGTATTTGTGACATCTCATTGAATGCGGAAAGCTCTCTCCCTCTCTCTCTGTCTCTCTCTCGCATCCTATTCAAGGGATGCGAAGCAATTTAGTAGTCTTGTAGGGTATCTACCCATAAGCTAAGTTTTCCGAGAGTTTGAGTTGGAATAACATTTGTTGGCGGAGGTAAACTTAATGAAGAATACGAATTTAGTTTTAAATCTGGTTCAAGATCGTTTTTCCATTAACAATTATTTATTTTGCTAACAGAATATAATTCAAAAATGAGGAATACAAATTTACGTTTATGGAAAAGAAGCAAAAAAATTCAATTTTAATATGAATTTATGGTCTTAAACTTGTTGAATATCATATTTAGCGTTCAGCGAATTTATTAAATAGTCAACTCCACATAGTGTAAAAGCCAAAACTATATGATACAATTTATAAAAGATAGCACTGGTCTACAAATTTGGGAGAAAATTGACTGCAGAAAAAAAGGATGTTTTTTTTAATTAATCGTCTGGGTGCGCTGAATTCGAATCTGGCATAAAAATTGGGCTGTCACGTGTTGTTAATTTTTTATAGCATGCTGGCAATACTGTAAAGCAGTCAATACCGACACTACAATTTCACAAATATTAATTTAATTTGACAGAAGCCCCCACATTCATTCTAAATCTTCGCAATAGTGGCGTTAAAGCATATCAGGGAGATCGTGTGTTACTGATTCAGGCTATTTTTGCTCTGTGTGGTGAATATTTGGTTGGAAAAAAGGATATGCAATATGATAATCGTTAAAATATGCATTGGTCTTCGAATATCAGATCGGATTTTTGAAGTCTACCATTCTTTAAAGTATTAAAAAAAATATTCAGTTTTATTTAAAAAGAAAGCGCGGTAGTTGAGATAACTCGATTGCCGTAAGTTTTTTCATACAACCAAATGCTAATATGTCAAATTTTGTTTCTAAATATTGTATAAAAGATTTTGTAAATTAAATTCCAAATTTAGAAAATAATGCATTATCGACCACATCCCAAGCCAAATAACAATAAAACATTCCATTACATGGCGGCAGTGATCTCTATTAAAAATACGCTGGAGATGTAATCTCTGCAGAATATAATTAACTATGGCCTCTCCTACCTACCTACGTACTTATAGATTAAACTCCGCAAAAATAGATCACTCGCCAAAAAATATCTTCACATGTCACGTGCTCATTACCATGATCACACACACATTCATAAAAATATTGTACTGCAGCACAATACGAGGGCAATCTTTTGCAGGGCAGAGCTTGATAACAAAAGATATAGAAATTCGAAAAATATTCAAAAACAAAGGATATCATCGAGTGCAGGATCATCTTCAGTTTTGGTTTCGTTTTATTTTTTGTGCATCCAGGTTTATTGTAATGTTGTAAGTGTAACATAGCGCTGTAATACAACTTACAAAGACGATACAGTTTTGAAAATGTTAATCCCTTTTAAATCGGATTTATTTATAATGAGATGAGATGTGATGAGATGAGAGGGGAGATGAAAAACCACCAGAGAAAACAAAAACAAAAATCACAATGAAAGCTGCATCAAGATCATGGAAAAGAAACGTATAAAAAAAAAGATGAGCCGGGATTTAGGATGATGATGATGGCGAACAGTGGGACCAATTGCAAGGAAATCTTATGAATGTCAAAAGAGACAAGAAAACGAATATTCACAGGAAGTAGCAGATGACAAACATCTCAGCAACATTTAGAAAGATTGGAACATTTGATTTTTCAATCAATTGTAGGGATGGATTTTAGCATTTCTCTTGGCAAAATCTCAAATCGTTGTTGTGTTTAAAGTATTTAAATGTCCAGCAAACAAAAGTGTATTTAAATCAACACCAAAAAACGAAACATTTTTAAAGGATTAAAAAAAACATTCAAAATTCAAATAAAAAGTCAACCAAAAACCAATGACAAGAAATATGAACTACTTAACGCACAAATTGGCGAGATTTCTATTAAAAAAATTTCCATTTTGCAGATAATTGAAAACGTTAATTAATATATACAAATCAGTTTAGTGGGTGTACAAACAAAGCAAACCGTTCATTGTCAAAAATTAGTATTTTATTATGAAAAACTTTAAATTTAATATATTTTTAAAGAATTACAAAAATAAAAAAAATTCAAAATTCTAATAAAAAGTCAATCAAAAATTATTGAAAATAATATGAACTAATTAATGCACAAATTTGCGAGATTTCTATTAAAAATTTTTCCATTTTGCAGATAATTGAAAACACTTCTTAACAAACACAACTCAGTTTATTGGATGTACAAACAAAGCAAACCCGTCCATTGTCAAAAATTGACATTTTATTGTGAAAAAATGTAAATTTAAAATATTCTTCACCGCTGGTCACGACATACGAATACAACGTCAATAGAAAAATTCATTTTTTCAAGGCTATTCAGTAATCGTATCAATTTTGAGTTTCTTAGCATGATATGAAGCGCTGTTCAGACATACCGTGTGTGCCATCTATCGGACCAAATGGTAGGCAGTGTTTGGTGAATATATATAGTATGGTAGAACTTCCCAATTGGGGGAAGTAGGTATTGACTGGAGCGATAAAATGTGGACGAGCATTATCATGCTATAGAAGAATTTTGTATTGTCTTAACTAGTAATGTAAGCGTTGTTACTTGAACGCTTGTGCCAATCTTAGTAATGGTTTCGTAGGACCGTTTTGTGGAAGGCAAATGTCTTTGAGTATAGGCTACAATCGGATAGAAGTTTTTCATTATGGTGAAACGTGAAACAATACTGAACTAAAAAGGCATGACAGTTTGATCTATCATAAAATTATTTGTGTAAAAACAAATTCTAAATGAGTCATCCTATATATTTTTACAGCTTAGACGCGCAGAAGAAAAATATTTATGAAAATTTTTTTATGTTTCATTGGTGAGCAAGATATAAAAAGAAAGAGTCATTGATTCGAATAAACGGCAGTGGTTGAAGTTGGCAAAATTAAGATTTAAGTTTTTCTTAGTGCATCAAAAACGATATCTCTACAATTGGAGGACAAAACAGGGAAGAAAGTGACAAAAAATTGTATTAGAGTAAGAGCGCAAAGTCAAGTGATTTTGGAAATCCTTGCTTGCCGCAGCCAAAACAGGAATAAAGAGCTGCCAGCCAATAAGCGGCTGAGGCCAATATCGGCAAAATTAATGTCAATCAAAATTCCTCTTAAAGCAAGGGCATGAGGAAAAAAAAAATTTTTTTCAAAAAGCATGTATTCAGAAGATAAAAATGATATGATCACTTACTACTAATGACTGAGCTTAAAATACTACCGAAATTGAAGCACCTTTGCAGAATAGTATTTGGTTGCGTTTCGTTTTTTTTATACACGTTACCATGCTGGTCCCACCGGCTATAGAACATTTGATTCCTATTATTGCCTCCTCTTTGGATTGTTGTTTACCCAATTCTTCTTTCCAATGACTGTGCGATGAAAAAAACCCCTTTCATTCACGTGTCCAAAACCGGCCTTCGGATCTCAATTTCCTTCATTTTGAACTATTCCTAATAATTTTAAACATGTGAAGTTGCTTGTTGTAATTGTAAGTTCTTCTTACGTTTAGCATGAATTTTCCTTCAATAATGATTTCACTTCCGCGGTTTCGTACACTTTTATTATTCGGCTAAGCTCTTTGTCTTCTCAAAATATCAAGAAATCTCTCTCGACAATTTCTATCACATAAAGCAGCCTCGCCATACGCTTTTACAAGCAGCCTCAACTGCAGATTTTTCAATTTAAAAGAAGTAATAAAAAGCGGTCTAAAACTCAATATTTTCAGGCAAGAAAAATAAGTGATGCTAATACAAAATCGCTAATATTTCAAGGAAGTAATAAAAAGCGGTCTAAAACTCAACATTTTCAGGCAAGAAAAACAAGTGATGCTAATACAAAATCGATAACATTTCATGGTTGCGGTGATTACACAAATCCGACCCCAGAACATTTCGTTTTATGTCTCACATTTTCAATCACAGATTATTAGTGGGTTCATCTTTTGTAACACGGCCGAGACTCATTTGTACTTTCATTACGTATTTATGTCTGTGTGTTTGACGTAGACTTCTACACAGCATATTCGATTGCAATGAAACATTGATTAGTTATTGCCTATTTTATAAGCATGGTTTCAAGAATAGTACGATCAATGTTCAATAGCTAATTCATGAATTTAACTTCATTAATTAATAAATTGAACAAACTGATCGCCTGTGGTACGATAGCTAGAACATGCGACTATCGTATATGTGATAGTGGGCGTGAGGTCCAACTAAATCATTAAAGCTTCCAAAACAGACGCTCACAATCGTCGCTAAGTAGCAGATTTCTTTATGTGAATCTAAAAACAGAGTGCCTGGAAGCTCAATGAATGTGAGAAGCTCTCTTACAAACCACCCACAAGAGCCAAAGGAATTTATTTCTTTTACAAAATAAATCATAATGGATTTCAATTTAAAATCTTTCATAAAATTAACTGTAAGCCTCGCAAACCTTACAATTACAATTACATTCCAAATGTTTGACATTTTTTTTTGGAATTATGCCAGGTATTTAATAGTCTGAATTAGAACATCCTTTACTTTTCTTTAAAAAATTGGGACTCAAAATTCTATTAATTTTTATAATCGTAATTTATTTATTTTATTTATACTTTATTTCTTTTCCTTTTTTTTTTTTGTAATAACTCAAATTTTATTAAATTATTTTAGTATCTCCTTTTCGTTCCACTGTCAAAATGTTTGACACTTAACGTTTTTGGAATTATGCCAGATATTTAATATTCTGAATTAGAACATCTTTTTCTTTGAAAAAATGGGACTTAAAATTATATTAGGTTTTTTGGAACGAAAACGAAATAATTTTTTATAATTGCAATTTAATTATTTTTATAAGCTTCTATACTTCGGGAAGGAGGTTTGTATTTTGTTTTTCTTTTCCTTTTTTTAATATCTCAAATTTTGTTAAATTATTTCAGCATCTCCTTTTCGTCCCACTGTCAAATTGTGTGACACTTAAAGTTTTTTGGAATTATGCCAGGTATTTAATAGACTGAATTAGAACATCTTTGACTTTTCTTTGAAAAAATCGGACCCAAAATTCTATCAAATTTTATTAGGTTTTTTTCGAAGGAAAAAGAAACTATTTTTTGTAATTGTAATTTATTTATTTTTATAAGCTTCTATACTTCGAGAAGGAGGTTTGTATTTTCTTTTCCTTTCCTTTTTGTGTAATATCTCAAATTTTGTTGAATTATTTTCGTATCTCCGTTTCGTCCCACTGTCAAAATGTTTGACACTTAAAGTTTTTTGGAATTAGTTTGAATTAAAACCTCCTTTCCTTTACTTTGAAAAAATGGAACTAAAAATTCTATTAAATTTTATTAGGTTTTTTGAAACGAAAACGAAACAATTTTTTATAATCGTAATTAATTTATAGTAAGTTTGTATAGGGTGGCGCATAAGTAACGCTAAGAATTGATCAGTGAATACATTTTTTGTCTAAGTCTTTTTTTCGCCTCTTTGCAGAATTAACTAAATAATACTTGAGAAATTTATGATAGGAAGGCTCAGCACAGAACAGTTGTTCAATTTTACTTTGAAAGTCAACATTCGATTGTTCAGGTCATATCGAAATTTCTTTCATGTTCGAAATGCTCATAGCGCTCCAACAATTTACCGATTGGTTCAGCGTTTTAGACAACAAGAGACTGTTTGTGATCTTGCGCGTGCTGGAAGACGTCGTGCAGTTCGAAATGAAGTGACTATTGCTCGAGCGCAAGCAAGTATTGAGGAAACCCCTGAAACTTCCACCAGGCGACGTTCACAGCAGTTAGAGATGTCTAGATGGTTTTTGCAAGGAATTTTGCATATGTTACATCTTATCCCATATAAGATGCCATTGATTTACGAGTTAAAACCAAATGATGCACAAAAACGCATTCAGTATAGTCGCCGTTAACGTTACTTATGCGCCATCCTTTATTTTCTTTTCCTTTTTTTTAGTATCACAAATTTTGTTGAATTATTTTAGTATCTCCTTTTCGTCCCATTGTCAAAATGTTAGACACTTAAAGTTTTTTGCACGTATTTAATAGTTTGAATTAAAACCTCCTTTCCTTTCCTTTGAAAAAAATAGAACTAAAAAATCTACTAAATTTTATTATGTTTTTTGAAACGAAAACGAAACAATTTTTTATAATCGTAATTTATTTATACATAGTAAGTTTGTGTTTTCTTTTCCTTTTTCTTTTTTTTTTAGTATCCCAAATTTTGTCGCATTATTTTAGTATCTCCTTTTCGTCCCACTGTCTGGCAGATCAGTCTGGCGACTTTGTTATTATCGAAATTTGTCTTTATCAAAATCTTAAAGTTATTGAGGTTTCCGTTTGAAAAGAACCGCAACATCTGAAAATCGTTCTTTTCTTTTCTTCTTCATTTTCTATTATGAAAAAGGTCGGTTAATCTGCCGCATGTTATTTGTATGTTACGTTTTTTTCTTTTCGTTATGAAAAGATACCTAAGGTATTTCTTGGCGTTTTCATTATTTTCAATCGTATGCTAAAAATCTTGATGATAGATGGGAAAGACTGAAGGATTTGGCGCACCATGGCAATAGGAAGATTGCCAGGAGATTACATACATGTGCTACAAATTGCCAATTGTCTTTGCTGCCACAAAAAGGTGATAAATTTGGCAGTTTTTTTTTTATTTTGGTAAAAAATTAAGATATATTGGCTTCGACTTGGGATTGTAAGTTTTACAGAATATCAGAATAAATTTACAGAATATTATATTAAAAGCTTGTACTGAGAAAAGAAGTATTCTCATTACGAAATACTTCCAGTGGAGGGGCAGCTTTGATTCCCCTTTGAAGCAAATGTTTTTCCAATAGATTTCTAAATATCTAAAAATTTAATATTTGATTGAGAAAGTTCGCATTGAATTAAAATTCATTGTTATTATTGTAAAAAATTTAGTAAATTCAAACAAAAATTTACTCAAAAGGCATTAGTATTAAAAGTTTGCACTGAGAAAAGAAATATTAACATTCAATTCTTGTCTTAACAATTACGAAACACTTTCAGTGGGGGGCAGCTTTGATTCCCCTTTGAGACAAATGGTTTTGCAATTACGAAACACTTTCAGTGGAGGGGCAGCTTTGATTCCCCTTTGAGACAAATGTTTTTCAAACAGATTTCTAAATATCTAAAAATTTAATATTTGATTGCGAAAGTTCCCATGGAATTAAAATTCATTGTTATTATTATAAAAAAATTAGTACATTCAAACAAAAATTTACTCAAAAGGCATTAGTATTGAAAGTTTGCACTGAGAAAAGAAATATTATCATTCAATTCTTGTCTTAACAATTACGAAACACTTTCAGTGGGGGGCAGCTTTGATTCCCCTTTGAGACAAATGGTTTTGCAATTACGAAACACTTTCAGTGGAGGGGCAGCTTTGATTCTCCTTTGAGATAAATGTTTTTCAAACAGATTTCTAAATATCTAAAAATTTAATATTTGATTGCGAAAGTTCCCATGGAATTAAAATTCATTGTTATTATTATAAAAAAATTAGTACATTCAAACAAAAATTTACTCAAATGGCATTAGTATTAAAAGTTTGCACTGAGGAAAGAAATATTCTCATTCAATTCTTGTCTTAACAATTACGAAACACTTTCAGTGGGGGCAGCTTTGATTCCCCAACAGATTTGGTTTTCCAACAGATTTCTAAATACCTAAAAATTTAATATTTGATTGAGATAGTTCGCATGGAATTAAAATTCATTGTTATTATTATAACAAATTTTGTAAACTCAAACAAAAACTTATTCAAAAGCCGTATCATAAATAAATTCATCAAATAATTTATGCACAAAAATGTGAAAATATTTGGAAATATTTCTGCTTTGGCGCCGGTGAAGTAATTTCCTTTTTTTATGAAAAAAAATCATTAATTGAAAATATTTCCTTTTTCAGGTGATGGATGAGGGACAGACGAAAACAAATTCTCCTGTACCCCTTGAATGGAGTTTGTTATTCAATTTTTTTTTACTAATAAAGGAGACCTACTATTTATTAACGATTTTCAAGGATTTTGATGGACGATTGAAGATTACTATCCAATTTATTATCTGTAAGTTTATGATTGTGATATAGAGGGCAAATTGGGGGATAAAATAAAACAAAGATGGTACAACATCATGGCTGATGCAAAAAATGCTGATACTATGCTGACTTTTCACGGTGAAACTATAAAACTATGAACAAAAAATGATCATGAAATGTGAACCTACATATATGGTCGAAAAAATAAGTACACCTGCTTATTTTTGCTTTATGTTTAATTTTAGTTACTTTAACGGAAAGTAAGCGTGGCAATTCCTTTTTTATTTAAATAACTTTAATATGGTAATGCCTTTAAAAGTAAAAACAAAACTAGGGCTTCTCCGTTGTTTTCATTGTGAGTTAGTATTGTTGAGGTGTGATTTCAGTACTTGGTCAAAATAATAAGACTACAATAAGTACATTTACCTGGACGGATAGCCAGACCTCACATTGCCCAATTCTTAATATTTTCGCAGTCTGCTGTAATCTTTTTGGAAATGTTAGTTATTTTACTGCTATTTATCTTTATTCAAAGTAAAATATTTTCTTCAAAAAAGTCAGCCATGGGTCGAAAAAGTCATTGTTCTCCGGAGGAGAGAAAAATTGTTTCATGACTAAGAGAAAGTGGTCAAAGTCTTCGTTCTATAGCAGAAACTATGAAAAGCCCGTCGAAACTCGTGGAAGACCCAAAGAAAACTTCAAAAACAACAGATATCCGTATTGTTTGTGTCTTCAAGAGCGATGTCAGCAGAAATTGGAAAAATAATTTCATCGCGAACGGTTCGTCTTAGACTACAAGAAGCACATTTACCAGGACGGATAGCCAGAAGAGTTTCTTTGCTTAGACAACAAAATTTAAAGGCTAGATTGGCGTTTGCAAGAAGTCATTCCAATTGGTTCGGAGGAGACAGTGAAAAAAATGGCGAACATATTGTGGAGCGATGGAACAAAAATGAATGTTTAATGTTGTTTCCAAAACTGTGCCCGGAATGTTCGACGCCCTAAGGGGCGTGTTTAATGTTGTTTCCAAAACTGTGCCCGGAATATTTGACGCCCTAAGGGTAAGGAATTTCATATTCGCTTTACAAAGAAGACAGTCAAGCACGGGGGCGGCAATATTATAGTCTGGGGTTGTTTCTCGCGGTATGGTGTCTGTCCGATTCATCGAATTATCGACACTATGACCAGATTCCACTACAAAGATATCATGGAAAATACGATGTTGAACTATGTATGCTGTGGAAAGTATGCCTCTTAGATGGGCATTCCAGCAGGATAACGATCCGAACTGTACTTCTAAGTTGGCAAAGGATTGGTTCCAAGACGATGATGTTGCCCCGTCTTGACTGGCCAAAGCAATTTCCGGACTTAAATCCAATCGAAAATCTTTGGGAAAGGTTGAAACAAAGAACTGGAAAGGAGTCAGTTATGGAAGTTTGTTCAAAAAACTTGGTAAGGTATGCAAGGATGCCAAAAAGAGTCAACAAAATAATTGAAAATAAAAGTGGATATACCGGTTTTTAACGAAACTCAGTCAATTTAGCAGAAAAAACGTGATTTTTTTGTACTTTTTTGCTTATTTTAACTAAATGTACTTATTATTTTATTATTATTTTGTTTTTTTTTTCATTTATTCTTTTATTTTTATTTTTATTTTATTATTATTATTATTATCATTATTATTATTATTATTATTATTATTATTATTATTATTATTATTATTATTATTATTATTATTATTATTATTATTATTATTATTATTTTTATTATTATTGTAATTATTATTATTTTGTCCAATGTTTTTTGATTAATTTCTTACTTTTTGAAAAATACTGAATTTAATTTTTGTTTTTTGTTATTGTTTTAGTATTTATTTTATTTCTAATGTTATAACAAAAGCAATTAGTATTTGTTTTTTTCTTTTAATTTAAATAAATTTTTTATCTACTTTAAAACAAAACTATGTAGGGTGTATACTTATTATTTTGATCTTATGTGTATGTCAGCACCAAAAAAGTCGATTGCGAAAAAAATTATAAAAGTAAATTTGGCTAAGAAATGTTTATTATTATGTTAACATGAATTTATCAATCAATGATGCGACGCCACCTGTGGCAAGCAATAGCAATTTCGTTTGTTTTTCTTATCCAATCGATATTGGCTTTCCATTTAGCCAATATGAATAACAAATTTTTTTAAAAACAAAACTATTGTTTATGTAAAAAAGAGAAATTATGAACATTAAGATTACACTAAAGCGCAATGAAATTTACATATGTTAAGCTAATACTAATAATTTACCAAATTCCATAGAAACAAACAAAAGAAAATTGATGAAATCTTGCTAAAACGACGCTGTAGGCCAAGAAAAAGCACGTACCAAAGCAAAAAAAAAAAAAATATAAATAAAAATTGTCAACACAAGAAATGACAAGATCATTAAGCAAATTAAAGTAAGAGGAACGTGAAAAAAGCGCCCTTTCTTAAGCGATCAATAAATGATCAAACACGAGCTAAAGCGCAAAAATAATAATAAACATTTTAATAAAGTTTACTTTGGCAGTGACGACAAGCATTTGATCATGCCCAAAATAGCCGACGCTGTCATCACCAGCATCAGCATCAGCATCATCATTGTCGTGATCGCTTTTTTTTTTTTAATAAACTCTAAATGTTTGTTGTCATCAGATGGTTTGTAAATATTTGATTACCGGCAACGCGAAGTGCCACCGTATTAATGCGTGATGAGATGCTGGTCTTTCCCTCTCTCTCTCCCACTCTCCCTCTTTCTCTCTCTCTGGCTGTCTATGCGTAATGTCGGTCTATTTACAGGGTCATTTGATGTAGCCGCTAAGATTTTGTGGCCCTTCATATTCCACGGTAGCCGGCTTTAAAGTACATTTAAAGTAGCCTTAATAAGTCTGATCCGGACTGTGAACCTTCTCATCTCGTTTCTTTCTCAATTTCATCTTTTGTTTTCGTAATGTTTTCCTTTTGTCGTCGTATCGCTCTTTCAAAACATTTAAACCTTTCAATAAATTGGGATTTTCATATGTGAAGTATTTGCCTTTTGCTTTTTTTTTCCTCACTCACCAAACATTGGTGTGGTTTGAGGTGCATTCACTTACTTACGTACTTTAGTTTACATCACTCACATACATACATAGCAATACGGGGGAGTAGAGGAGATTCAACCAGCTACCTGCCTCCTTGAGCCATGGGCAAGATGTTGGTAAAACACTTGACAAAGGGAGTGAGTAAGTGAGTGTACACTTTTCGCTAAGGCATCTAGTTGAGTGGTTAACAGTACGTACAAGTATGTACGTGGAATGTATACCTTTTGTCTGTTCATGTATGCGTGTGCGTGTGTGTGTCGTGTGTACGACGCGGTTTCAGTGGATTTTGCACTTTACATTAGTGCTGGGTGCGTGCATAATCATCAACACTCGTTATTCCATCGCGGCGTCTGTCCCGGTCACGCTCATTAGGCCACAAATGAAACACACGCTTTCCTTCACACGGTGACACTGTAGTATTAATTGTGAGCTGTTACTTGTACATTATTATTAGCAGAGATTAGATTTCCGTATTCTTTTGATTTGTTTCACAGAAATTTCAATTTGAAATACTTTTGAATTTGTTAATTTATTTAAATGTAGGTGAAAAAAAATGTTCGTTGTCAAACATCAATAGATGTGACAGAGGGAAACAGTAATTTTAATTGTTATAAAATTAATAATTTTCTTCGATGATGTCGTGTCGGCCATTATAGCTGCTTCTTAGCCAATTTTTTTCAAACATTATGCGAAGTTTTTTGCTTCCTCATAGCGTTCTTTCTTGCCTGCAAGTACATGCACTAAGAATTTGAAAATATTTCAATATTATAACTATCAATATTATAACTATTCAATATTCAAAACTGTAGATGGCGCCAGTAGTTTGAAAAAAATTATTTTGGTGAAAAGTTTCAAGGCGAAATGTTGTTTAGTGTTTTTATTTGTGCCATCACAAATAAACGACCTCAGTGAATTTGTAAATATGGAAAAAATTGGTCACCGTTATTTAATTAAAAATTTCCATTTGGAAGGTTATTGTCCAACCAATATTAAAGTCGAGTTAGACTCTACTCTGGCGGAATCTGCTCCTTCGATTACGACTGTAAAATATTGGGTAACAGAGTTTAAACGAGGCCGTACAAGTTGCCAAGACGAACACCGTAGCGGTCAACCAATTGAGGTGTCCACTTTAGACACGGGTAAGAAAATTCACAAAATAACAATGGATGCTAGTCAGCTGAAAGTACGTAAGATAACTGTAATGACAGGCGTAAATTTGAAAATGAGAAAGCTGTGCGTAATATGGATGCCGCGCTTGCTTTCAATGGAGTAAAAACAGTCTTTTGAGCATGTTTCAGTAGAGTATTTGGCGATGTTTCACCGCAATAAAGCCAAATTTTTCATTTCATTTGATTTATTTAGGTCTATGGACATATAAATCCTTACAGACTAAGAATTAACATAACATATTTCAAGAAAGTTATGTAAATATGCAAATTATTTTATTTCAAATATTTAAAAAGGAACAGTTTAAAGTTATTTATAGACATACAAAACTGTGGGTGTTAAATTGGGTATTAATTTCTTGCAATCCATTTTAGGATATTGAATTCAATAAATACGCGATTCAAAGCACTATGTATGTTGGGCATAATTTGTGGAAAGGCGTGTTACATTAAATATATAATGATATCTAATTGATCTCAGCGCAATATAAAACGGTATAAGCGACAATAATTCAGAACAATCGATTATACCAGCTATTACATCGAATATAAATAACAAGATATGATAAATACGGCGATATTGCAATCGCTGTAAGCCCAGTAACCAGCATCTGCAAATATAAGGAGGCACAAAATCACCAAAGTTAATTGAAGAGAGAGCAAATTTCAGAAAGACCCCCTGAATTCTTTCTATGCGTGATATATGGACTTGGCAAAGGGGACTCCAAACAATAGAAGCATATTCCAACTTTGATCTTACATAGGAAGTACACACTATTTTTAAAGTATGTGAATCAGTGAAATCAGAACAATTTCTTCTAATATACGCTAGTATCGAATAAGCTTTAAGGATTATATAGTCTATATGCGAGGTAAAAGTCGGTGAAGTATCAAAAACAACACAAATCCATTTTACTTTCAGTAGTGAGAAAGCTGTAATCACCAATTTTGAAAACCAGTTGAATTGGATTACGAGACCTTGAAAATGAAACATGGACGCATTTTGATAGATTTAACGAAAGTTTGCTTAGGGAACACCAATAAAGAAGATTATCTAAATCACCATCAGTATTTTCGGGAACTGAAAAAATTGTTGCTATTACTCACATAGGTGGCGATTAGAATATATTTTTTTTATCTATTATGCGAAGCACGTACACAACAATTTCAAATCCTTTGGTCTTCCGCGTAGTTTTTCGCGGTTTTCGTCACATCAAATTGATTGTAAGTGTATAAGATTACGTAAAAAGTTTGTTTTTCCTGCCCTTTTGGAGATTACATTTATTGATACGCCATCTATGGCATATTAATTGTAATAATCATTGTAATAGACTGCATTGATATTCCGTCTATGGCATATTAATTGTAATAATCGTGACAGATTATTATGTATTTCATGTTTAACAAATTCCATAAATTCACGAAATATATAAACGTTCTGCAAAATCGCTACGTATCGACTTTCAATAAGATTGGTGGACTCTAAATTGCTTTACATGGCAAATATTTTCGTGAAGAACTAATTTCAATGCAAATATTTATTTCACGAAGTAATTCGAATCTAATATTGTATTTTAATAATTAACAACAAATATTGTTTTCTGAAAAACTACTCAGGAAAAAAGTGCATCCAAAGAAGCGAATATTCAACATAACTTGTGATAGGGAAATGATGAAAAATTACGTAATCATCAGTGAAATTAGCATAGGGAAACTGTTTTATGATGCCTTTTCTTTTTATATGCATGAGTGACGTGATGTATGTACTGAAAATTCTATCAAATTTTCATTATTCGAAGAATTGCTTTTTTTATTATATTATCTTTATTGTGATTTTGTTTATATTAAAAATCAGTTTACAAACAAAATGATAAATGTAAAGTATCGCCCATGATATAAAAGAGGGTAAATACATTTTTCTCAAAAACTTTAAAGGAAGATTCTTTGTTCTTTAAAAAATAAGCAAGGAAGCATATTATGTTCTTTAAAAAATAATTTTTAGAGTATTTCATTCGAACATATTTTGCGTTATTTGCATTAAATCCTTTAAACTCGCCAATATTTCTGACACAGCTTACCAGCTTTTGTTTACCTTCTTATATGAATTATCATGGATTTCCTTTATTAACTATGATGAAATGTCTTTTCATAGAAGGCATCGAGAAAACATTCATTGAATCCTTTAAACTCGCCGGTATTTCTAAGACATGAGAACGTTGTAGACGTTTATTTCCCAGCTTTTATTTACCTTCTTATATGAATTATCATGGATTTTCTTTATTAACTATAATGAAATATCTTTTCGTAGAAGGCATCGAGAAAACTGTTCATTGAATCCTTTAAACTCGCCAGTATTTCTAAGACATGAGTACGTTGTAGACGTTTATTTCCCAGCTTTTATTTATCTTATATGAATTATCATGGATTTCCTTTATTAACTATGATGAAATATCTTCTCTTAGAAGGTATCGAGAAAGCTGAACCTCATTCAAAACTCATAATACACTGAACTCCCTAAAACTCTTCACATTAGCTATAACAGTAAAGGATGGTTATAACTAACTAATCCAGGAATTTCAGTCATATACATTCATCCAACTTCCTTTTGCTTTAGTGCAGAAGGTTGGTGGTAAACTAAGCAGAACTAAGTTTACTAAATATCTGATACCTGCTAAATTATATTGGATTTTGTAATATTGAATAAAATATATGAATATGGAAATATATGCAAATTAGGTAATTTTGTCAGGGAGCTATCCAAGTGGTTAACAGATCAATTTTTTTAAATTTTTAGACTAAAATGAGGGTGGCAATACGTTCCATTTTTATTATGAGAACATATTTTATGAAACGCATGATATGTTCGAAATTTAACTGAATGCAACATAACTGCTTGAAAGATATGAAGCTAAGAATATATCAATTAAATTGGCCATCTTATGCCTCGAAAGGGGCGCGATCACTTGGTCAACTTTTGTCAAGTTTTATTCGATGTTAATAAGGAATACAATGAACAAAAATTTATGTTGAATTAGAAGACACGAGGAAAAAATTGAATTTCGTTAAACAGGTCGATTAGGCATTTACGAGAAACATTGCGGTCTATTCTCATTCTGAGATCTTTACTTTGTCTTATCTTAAAGTGTAACAAATTTGACCGAACTTAGTATAACAGTATAAAAGTTACGAATATATCGAATATATCAGTCAATCATTTGTATGGAAATTTAGTATAACAGTATAAAAGTTACGAATATATCGGACAATCATTTGTATGGAAATTTAGTATAACAGTATAAAAGTTACGAATATATCAGCCAATCATTTGTATGGAAAGTACCAGAAGGCGCATGATCAATCGGCCAATTTTCTTAAATTTTCCAAAATTACAGAGAAACAATAGAAAAAACTGAGATCTATGATTTAGGTGTAAAATAAAGAACGTAGTTTTAGAAAATTAATTAATTTGTATGGGAAATACTAGAGGGTTTTGTCGATATAGGTCATTTGCAATCCTCAGCTACAATTTGAAAAATATTGGGCTATGCCAAACTTTAGGAAGTCTCAGAAAGACTTATGACAGTTGTCATATCTACCAGCCAGACAGGTGGCTACCTTAGAAAGTCAGGAAACGTATTTGGTCCGCAAATACTTGGAACTTTAAACTCTTCCTGCTGGGTATTACATGTTTAATGTATCTCTGTCAGCTGAGGATATAAAAAGGCTAAAATTTCTATTTGAAATAATGTCCTTTTTTTATTAATAACTCAGAATCGGTAACAAAAATTTACGCACTTATACAAAGATTAATTTCATTTGTATTTCATTTATTGAACAGTCTTGTAATTTAAAGCCTTTTGGCCAATATTAAGCAAATTACAAAATGCATAAAATAAACACTACTTGAATTGAAAAACAAAAACAAACAACAGAGATTCTTAAAGATTAAAAATGGAAAAAGTTTTAAAGATATAACATTCACATACGAGTATATTTGCTGTTAAAGTTTTGACCACAAAAAATTAACTTTGATCTTTGTTAAAGAAAAAGAAATTGCATAACTGTAGTCTGATCGGTTAATTGAGACAATTATGAGTAACACATATTAGACACACTCTTTGGAAATTTTCGTATAACAAATTCTGTAAAATTTTTGAGAACTTTTTTTTTTGTTTAATATTCAAGTGGTCATATTTTGAAAAGCAGGAGGGCCGGAAATAAAAAAAAAATAGTTGGCTTGTACTTTCATGTTGTAGGATACAATATTTTATGCCATATTTAAATAAAATCGTTAGTGATGCAATCAGAAATCTTATTTTCCTATTGAATTTTTGAACTCAATTTTGTTATTTTGTGGTCTTTACAACAAATGATTAGTATTTACAATTCGGTTATAAGATTACATATAGATTTTGAAGTCCACTTAATTTACTGATTACTTCTGGCACGATAAATTAAATGTTGGATTTAAAGATCATAATGATCATGCCATCATTGTTTGATAGTTTCTAGCAACATATTCACCACTCACACACTTCGCAATAGCTTTTTAAATTAAGAGCGAACCGAAAAAAGCAAGTCTGTGAGAGTTGTGTTTCCATCCTGCCGCATAAGGATATTGTCTATTGAACTACTAAATCAATTCAGCTAAACCTTACTATCCCCCCAATTCATTGTAATATTAAATCGATTCTTTCGACCATAAGAAAATAAAAAATTTCGTGTTTGAAACTGTTTCTTTCTTTCGTTCTACACTTCTTAATCTTGGTTTAAATCATTTTGCAATAAATGAAATGTTGGATTAAAAGATCATAATGATCTTTATTCTTTGGAAGTTTCTAGTAACATTTTCACCACTCCACTCGCCTCGCCAAAGCTTTTTCAACTAAAAGCGAGCCTAAAAAAGCAAGCCAGTGACGCCATTGATAGTTGTATTCCCTTCCTGTCGCATAAGGATGTTGTCTTTTGAGCTAACTAAATCAATTCAGATAAATCTTACTATCCCTCCCAAATTTATTGTGCTATTAAATCAATTCTTTCACCAACAAGAAAATCCAAAGTTTCGTGTTTGAAACTGCTTCTTTCTTTCGTTCTACACTTTTTAATCTTAGTTTAAATCACTTTGCTTGGTTAACTTTTGCTACAGCAACAATTTACCATGTTGTGTTGTTATTGGTGTTGTCGTTCCGTTCCGTTCGGTTTTTTTTTTTTTTGTTATTTTTTTTTTCTTCTTTGATAAATCTTTCTCTTCCCCTAACTAAGCATGGCTTGTGTTTTATTAAAACATGGCTTTTGTTAATTTGTATTTGTTTGTGTGTGTGTGTGTGATTGTGTGTTTTGTGTTGTTCTTCTTTTTCTTTTATTAGAGTTATTGTCAGCCATTAAACTTACTAAGAAAAGTTGTCTTTTTTCCATATCCGTCCGTGTGTCGTCTCCCCTTCCTTTTGACAAAAATTCAAACGGCAATGACAACTTGAAATCAAAACGGGCCTTATTCTGCTTCTACTTCTACTTCTGCTGGTTCGCGTTTTGACTGGAAATCATGTGTGTACGTGTGTGTGTGTGTGGGTATGTTTCTTGTGTGTGTCCATCTGTCGGTATGTTAAAAACTCCCCTTCGGACACGCCATTCACCATTTGCCAAAGACCAATTTGAACAACAGCAACAAATAATCAAACTTGATGCAAGAATCGAAAACAGCAACAGAAGAAGCGGCCAAAATCTAAATTTATATAATAATTTACGTTAGAGCGACTGGCTGGTGGCGGACGTCGGCAATTGAGGCTTCAAACTCTGTATGGCAGTTGGGGTAGGGGTTATGAAAAATCCTAATGCACTCGACAAATTATACAAGTAGAATGAATTGATTTGCAGGTAGGTGCAATTCCCACCAAAAACTCATCCACAACGCACAGAGTAGATGATGAATGTTGGTTGCTACATTAAGAAACTCAAAAAACTCTTTGTTTTCTATTCTATTTTAATTCATTATCAATTTTTTTAATTTATTCCAGAAATATTAGGTGCGCAACTAAATTCTTGGTGTTTGCCAATAGATGGCGCCAGCTGTAAGTGTTAGTCGATTCTGTCATAACCTAAATGTCATGAGCCAAGCTTTGACGTATGGTAAACATACCGCTTCAACACAATAGTAATTTTCTTTTGACATCATATTCTTTTGGTTGTGTGAGAATATGTATGATTTTGTGCCATATAATTGTAATATGCGGGAAGTATATCTGTTCTTCTTTCAATTGAAGAAAACGGCAGTTGAAACTCATCGAGAGCTTCAAAACGTTTACGAAGATGCTGCTTGAAATAAAACAACGTATCGAGATTGTTTCCGTCGCTTTAAAGACGATGATTTTGATGTTGATGACCGTTCACGTGAAATAAGACGAAAAACCTTTGTAGAATTGACGGCATTGCTTGATGGGATTCGTGTCAAACTCAGATAGAGCTTTAGTATTAGAAGTTACCCGCCAAGCCATTTCCAAGCGATTTTATGCGCTGGGAGTGATTCAAAAGCAAGGAACTTGCGTTCCTTATGAGTTGAAGCCAAGGGACGTTGAGCGCCGTTTTTCGCCTCTGAACAACTGTTTTAGTGACAAAAAAGGAAGGGGTTTCTTCATCGTATTGTAATGGGTAATGAAAAGTGGATTCATTACAGCAATCAAAAAGAAAGTCATGGGGGCAGCCCGGCAATGCTTCTACGTTGTCGCCTCGGCCAAATATTCGCGCTGCGAAGGTTGTGCTCCGTATTTGGTGGGAGCAGATCGGTGTTATTTATTACGAGCTGTTGAAACCAAGCGAAACCATTAGTGGGGATCGGTATTGACTTCAATTAATACGACTGAGTCGAGCTCTGTGCAAGAAACGCCCACAATACGCGGAGATTCACGAAAAAGTGATTCTTCAGCATGACAACGTTCGGACTCACGTGGCCAGGACGACATCAAGGAATGGCTAGATTCGTGGATAACTTCAAAAGATGACCAGGTTTACCGGGACAGAATTCGATAAATAAAACAGCGAGAACTTAGTTGCGCACCTAATAATATATGAGGTGATGAATGTTCAACATCCTAATTCATATCTACTTGCAGGGTTGCAACGGAATGTATTATTCTAAATCCTCAAAATTTGTCAAATTTGTTTGGTAAACTTTATGTTTGCAATAATGCCACAAAAGGAAATCAGGTTTAGTGATGAGACCTCGGCGGTTTCTTGAAATCAGTTTACTCGAAAATTTCCGCTACAATATTGCCATAATAGGCCTGGCTGTATGACAAGTTGTGAACGACTTTGGTGCGATGCTTAATACAGCAGATTATCGTTCGCATAATCATGGTTTCACTCCCGCATACAGCCGCCTCTCATTATTTGAGCGACGGACACGTCGCCTCTTGAATCTATACTTATGATTCGGCGCCGCTGTCGGATGCGCAATGATTAGTACGAGCGATTATCGTTCGCATGATCGGGGGTTCAATACCGGATATCATTATTTGAGTGGCAGCACTTCAACGTGTCTGATGAACACTTCGAGCAGACAAGTAATCGACAACTTTGTTGAATGCTTCTCAAACTGTAACGTTCGGAGTCGTCGTCAAACCGTACGAGTACATAAAGTTAAGCGAGTCTAAAAATAGAATGCGTGTGAGTATGAGAAGGATCTCAGTGAGTATGAGAAGGATCTCCCATGTCAAGTTCCACCATATTGTTGAAATCACACAGAGTTAAAAGAAAATTCTTCGCGTAGTTGGCCGAAAGTGGCAGCATTCAACGGCCATGCTGTACAAACAATTACGCCGCAAAAGAGGATGTTCTCGGGATATTAAAGTGTATGAAATTTACATCGATACCAATGAATTGACACTGGCTTATCGTAGGAAGGATCTTATTATTTGACTCTTCAGAGTTTCGCAAACAATAAAATGCGGTTGTAATAAACTGTATTCAATTCATTCATTTATCAGGCATCCATTCAAGTCCTTTGAAATAACATCTCGTAATTGAAGGTATTACGACTTTTGTTTAATTTTGGATGACATCAATATGATATTATAATGAATGTCCGGAAATTTTCAGCTCCATTACATTACAAATACTTTTTTAAGAAAATGTAATATTATTAGCATTTATCATTCAAGTCCTTTAAAATAACTTCTTGCTTCTTGGTGGTATTATGCGGGATGAGGCTGCAAAAATAGGTGACTTTTTTTTAATTTTGACAAGGTAGTCCGGAAATTTTCAACTTAATAACATTATAGACATATTTTTGAACACAATGTGTGCTTTTGGGTCATGCTTGTTATATGAAGAAAAATGCCTGTACAAAATTTCAGGACCACAACATCACAAAAACACATACCTTTCATACAAATGCATAACGTGTGGAAATCGATTTTGTAAACTTTAAAATGTTGAACTTTGAAATTAAACGCAAATTCAAATTCATTTACATCCCATGAATGTAGGGCAGAGCATCTCCCATTCGGTGACTTTACACGCATTCTATTTTTCAACTCACTGAATGGTATCGACAGCTTAACTTCGATTTTGAACGTCAGTGTGAAAAGCTTTTGGCAAACTTGTCGATTAATCGACTACTCATAGTGTTCGTCAGATGCTTGATGATTGTATCGAAGTTCGAACGCATTATTATATGCACGATAGTGCCACGTCCGGTTTTAATAGCCAAATTCCGCAATTAAATTGTCATCATTTCAAATAATCGAATTTAGAGATCTTGTCTGCCAAATATTTGTGACTAAAGTTTAGCTACGAAAGAAGAAAGAAAGTAGGTTTTAAGCGCATTGAGTTGCCAACAATGAGATTCCTTTTCTTTAACATTCCCTAAATCTTAGCTACAAACAAATCAATAATAAAAAATCTAAAATCTAATTCTAAATCTAAACTTATTAATAACAATTCCGTACATTAGTTTGGAAACACTTTGACTTGTTTATCAGGCTTCTTGAAGTGTTCTTAGTGTTCGGGATGAGAGAAAGAGAGACAGATTTTATGGTTGTATCTGGATTCGAAACCATGATCATACGCATAGTAGTCGCATATTCTAACAATCATGTCTCGGCCAAGTTTTCTTCATTAAATAAACTTAGGTGCTATGTTTTTCATGAAGAAATAATTTTACGAGGCATAGTTTGCTTGTGAAAAAATTTTCACGGCATTGCCAGTTTTTCTTGTATTGATTTTTAACACTAGAATCAGAACAGCTGATGTATTTATGTCATAATATGTTTGATAATATATTTGCGAAATTGTGAAATTGTGTCTTTTATTACTTTTATTTCATTTCACAAGTTTACAAATGTATTATCGTACATATTGTGAGGCAAAAATTTAGCTGTTGTGATTTCAGTGTTGGGAAACAATAAAAAAAAGATTAACGTTGCCACCTAACGTTCTGCATAATATTGTTTGACTCGGGGTAATAAAATTGAATTGAAAAAACAAGAATGTTGGTTGTTTTATTTAATATTTCCTAATATTTCGATTGACTTCAGATGTATTTAAACATTTAGCAAGATATTATATTAAACAAAGAGTACAAAACACATGGTTGTTTTATTTCATTTCCAGATATTTAGATTGACTTCAGGAGTATTTAAACATTTAGCAAGAAATATTAAACAAAGAATACTCAACAAACAATAATTAAGTGTCAATAAAACGTCCTAACGGTTTGACAGTATTGTGTCAACTAAATTTATGATTTTTAGCGTCCGTATTTGTTAATTGAGTATCTGTAGATGTGAGCACGTTTCTCTGTATCACTACGATAATTCAGTCTCTTGTCAATAGGAACGTTTATGATATGGAGCATGTCCAAAGTTTACTCTGGTTCTTCTCCTAAAATTTTTGCTTCGTCAAAATTAGTTCTATGACCACTCAGTGTACAGTGAGTCGTGAGGGCGGTTTTTTTTTGTTCTATTGGTCTACGTCTTAATTTTTGGTCCTATATGTGCGATGCTAATTTTGTCTTTGTAGTGCCAACGTATACCTTTTGGCATATGTTGGACTTGTCTCTATCGCATTTTACCTTATAAATTAAATTAGATTTATCCTCGTTCATTATTTTTCATTTTGTTTTAGTAAACAGACCATTGACTGCATTGTCTGCCTTAAAAGCTAAATCAAATTTCTCACCTTTATAAAGACTGGAATCTTAAAATCCTTCAGAAAACCCTGGCTAAGGACTTGCATGTTTTTCGTAGAAACTTCTTTTTGTTTTTCAGATTCTTTATGCTTAAAATAGTAGATCAATTGTTCTATCGTCAATATTGGGAAGTCACTTTTTCTTAAGACATATCTAATTTTGTCTAAATTTGAGGTGGGAAATGTGGAAATCACTAATTTTCAGGAATCGTCATATAAAGTTGGTGGAAGTATTTATAATTATATTCCTCCAGGTTTTTGGATTGAAACTAGTTAATCTTCCTGCAGCTGTAGGTTTCTGATACCAGCCAATTTCGATGTATTTTTTCTTAACAAAATTTTCTCCCCGGAAAGACATAACACTTACTGGGGGGGGAAATGTAGCTTCTTGTTTTTAGATTCTTTTTTAACACAAGAATGCAGTTCCAAAACTAGTCTAGTTGAAAACAATAATATAGGTGCAAAGTGGCAACCTTATCAAACATATGTTTTAAATTTAAAGACACCACGTTGTTTAGTATTTTTATTTGAGCCACCAAAAGTAAACGATCTGAATGAATTTGTAAACATGGAGAAAATTGGTCATCGTTATGTAATTCAATATTTTTTCCATTTGAAAGGTTTAAGTCCAACCAATATTAAAGCCGAGCTACATTCTACTTTGGGAGAATCTGCCCTTCGCTTACGACTGTACAATACTGAGTATCAGAGTTTAAACGAGGTCGTACCAGTTGCCAAGACGAACACTGTAGTAGTTAACCAACTGAGGTGTCCACGCCAGATGCGGTTAAGAAAATCCACAAAATTGTATTGAATGATTGTTGGCTGAAGGTGTGTGAACTGGCTGAAATGATGGCTATTTCAAAAAGTGATATACGTCGTATATTAACCGAAGATTTGACGATTACAAAGCTGTGCGCAGGTTATGTGCCGCGCTTGCTTTCAATACAGCGAAAACAGCCTTGTGAACATGTTTCATTAGAGTGTTTGGCAATGTTTCACCGCAATAAAGCCGAATTTTTGCGTCGATTTTTAATCATGGATTAGGCGCTGCAAACCTGAGATAAAGGAACAGCCTGAACAGTAAACTGGAATGAAAGAATCATGTCTAAAGAAAGCAAAGACGGTTCCATCTGTAGGCAAAGTCATGGAGTCTGTTTTTTCGTATGGGATTATTTTTTTAATGATTATCTTCATAAGGGAAAGCTCCATCAATGGTGTACATTATGCTAATTTATTATAGCGTTTAGGTAATGAAATTGCGGAGAAAAGGCCGCGTTTGACGAAAAAGAAAGTGTTGTTTCATCAAGACACTGCTTCAGTTCACACATCCACTATTACGGTGGCCAAACTCAATGAATTAAAGTTCGAATTGCTTCATCACTTATCTTATTCGCTAGATTTAACTCCCTCGGACTTTTTTCTATTTCTAAACTTGAAAAAAAGGGTTCGGTGATAAAAGATTTGCCAACAATGAAGAGGTAGAGGTGGTGGTTATTTTAAGGAGGTTGATAGTTCTTGCTATAAACATAGAATGGAAGCTATTGAATATCGCTAGAAAAAAGTGTATCGAGCTAAAAGAAATTTATGTGGAAAAATAAAGAAAATGTTTCCCAACTTTCTTGTGTCTTCTCTGTTAGGTCGGCTAGTTTTGGGACCGCTTTCGTATATTTCTCGGGTATTTTAAATTAAATTTAGTTAACCTTTCTGAAGCTGTAGGTTTCTGATACCAGCTAATTTCGATGTTTTTTGCTAATCACTTTTTTCCCCCGAAAGAAAAACATAATACTATCTGTTTAACATAATACTATTTATTTAAACATTTAGCTTCAAATTTTATGACAATTTTTTTTTAACAAATAATTTCCCAGCAAAATGTCGTCAACCTTAACATAAAAAAATTAGAGATTGCATTAAGATTTTATGAAAGCCCTTTCCGGCTACTATGAAATGGTATGATATGCTAGCTGCCACTGACTAACTGACGACTGTATGTACGATTGGGTACCTATGCATAATTTCGTTGGTTTGTAAACTCAGGCTTAAAGTATCTGTATTATATGTAGTAAGTATGTACGTACATACATACGATCATTCGTATGAACATATCTGTTGAATACAACAACTGCACGAAGAGGAGGAGGCAGCAAGCAACAAATGCTCTAAAACACGCAAATGCCACATACGCGAGCCGCCGCGCGCCTTTTCTGTTTTTTTCTGCTTCTTTTTTTTTTTTTTTTTTGGTGTTTTTTGATTCGGCTCGTAATAAAGGTACAAATGTATGTATGGTTTAGTACATAGCAAACATATCACTATGTTCGACCGTCTGTCCATCTTTTTAACAATCCAGCCAGTGTGCTCTATCAAGAGATGATTGTAGTAGAGTAGAGTTATACATATGTACATGTATGAGTATAGTTATTTATGTGTTTTTTATATGTGCTCTGCTATATGGTTGGTCTAAGCTTCTACTATCTACTTACTGGCTGGTAGTACTACACCACTAGATGGTTGAATTTTTTTCGTCGCCGTCGACGTCGTCAGTTTTGTGGTTGTTGTTGTTGTTGTTATATTTGTGTGTTATCTTTATCTCCCCCTGTGCTGCCTAATTATAATGAGTATAATAGTTAGAGTAGAGAAGAAGACACATTAAATGGAAAAAAGGTTAATATGACGTATGCGGAAAAAATATTATGGGCACGTGTGCTGTGTTGTTGATGAGGACGGTGATGATGATGATGATGATGGTGATTTGAACAAAACACAACAAAAAAAAACAGAACATTATACAAAAATTACTTACAAACAGACAGACAGGGGGTCTATACGTATATATCTATATATATGTATATAGATATGTACATACATGGTTGGTTATAAACCTAGCTTTATACTTGGCTTTATAGCACAAGCTTTATAATGAAGCCTCACTCACCACCAGTCTACACGTCGCGCAACTCTCTTTCGGTTAATCGTTGTAGTTTAAAACAGAATTTTTCCAATTTTTTCTGTTGTTTGGTGTTTTTTTTTTTTTGTTTTTCGTCGAAAATGGGGTTTTTTAATGAAAATTGTACGGTACTCCGATACCTCCAGGTTGGTTGAACACCAGTTTGAAATCCAAAAAAAAAACAGAAAGAAAAACGGTGATTTATCCAACTCAGCCCCAGCCAGAACTACTTTATGGCACATATTTTCATATATATATACATATACATATATTTACATACATACATACTTATATGTACACATACCACCTAATGAGTTGTATGTTATAAATTTTAATTTTTTGTGTTTTTTTTTTTGTTTCGATTCCAATTTCCTACAAAATGGTTCACTCTCTTGTTTGCGTTCGAAAGGTGTTCGTTCGTTTGTTCGTCCGTTAGTTCTTTCTTTTTTATGCCATCATATGGCTGTGAGATCATTCATTTATAATCACCCAATTCCGGGTGGTTGGGGGTAGTTCGCGCTTGCTTTGTAATATTCAAAATAGAATGCGATTTCTTTTTTTTTTTTTCTTTGTTGATTCTAATCCTTTCACCTTCAATGGAGGAATCCTGAATCCTGTAGAGCTGAATCTATGCAGGGGCGCTTATTTGAAATCCTAAAACCTCCCTAAATTCTTATTATTGTTTTAATGCCACGTAAAAAAATATAGGAACCGTAACAAAAGGCAGGAATAGTTGTTGCTGCAAAAGGCGTGAAATGTAGACACAACTTGTGGTTGAACATACAGGGTAGACTTATTGCCACAATTTGAGTTGAGGTGTTTACAAATGTGATGTGATTTTCGAAAAATCCTGTACGAGCAAACAGGAAAGCTTCAGCCGAATGCGAGGGTTGAAAATAAAATTTAGATAATAATTGAAATTTTTGAAAAAATTGTTTACAGTTAACAGTTTATTAAGAAAAATTAAAAAAAAAAATCAAGAGAGAATGCGAGGGTTGAAAATGAAATTTAGATAATTGATATTTTTGAAAAACTTGTTTATAGTTTACAGTTTATTAAAAAAAAATTAAAAAGAAAAAAGTACAAAAGAGAATGCGGGGGTTGAAATTTAGATAATTGAAATTTTTGAAAAAATTGTTTATAGTTTACAGTTTATTAAGAAAATTTAATAAAAAAAATGCGAGGGTTGAAAATCAAATTTAGATAATAATTGAAATTTTCGAAAAATTGTTCACGCTTTTAAAAGTTATTAAGAAAAATTCAAATAAAATAAAAAAGCGCAATTTAAATGTGGACTAAAAGTCATCAAGTCTGTGAAAATTTGAGAAAGAAATGTTTCAGGTTAGAAAATCAAATATAGATGAGATTTTAAATTTTCGAAAAACTGCTTACAATTTAGAAGCTGTGTAAGAAATTTCAAATAAATATAAAAAGTTGCTATAAAATTTACCAACATCGGAGTAAAAGCTTCAAAGTCATTCAGTTTGTGAAAATTTGAGAAAGGAAAATTTCAAGAGAATGCGAAGGTTGAAAATCGTATATATGTAGATAATATTTGCAATTTTCGAAAAATTGTTCACAGTTCAGAATTTATTAAGAAAAATGCACATAAAGTTAAAAAGAACAATTTAAATGGAGTCCAAAAGTCTCAGTCTCGGTTAAGACATTTTAAATAAATATAAACAGTTTGCTATTAAATTTTCGACCAGCGGAAAGGAAAGATTCACGAAAATGCGAAAGTTGAAAATCAAATATAGATAATACAGGGTGTTCGTCGGGAAGGTATACTAATTTGTTTTACCGCTTTTTTGGTAAACATTAGTCTTGATAGTTCATATTTGGCAGTTGTGAAGTAGAGACGTGGCAAATTTATTATGGAAAAATATTCGATGAACCAACGTGTTTTAATCGTTAAAACATTTTATCAAAATCAATCATGGATTACTGTGATGATGAGAAAGTTACGTGAAATTTTTGGGAGAAACAACGTGCCAACACTATTTGTCGTGTAGTGAATGATTTCGAAGAAAGAAGAGTCTGTGGTCTGGACCACAACGTACTGCAAGATCGGCTGAAAACATTACTGCTGCTCAAGAAAGTATTCAAAACAATCCATTAACCTCAATTCGATGCCGTGCTCAGGAGCTTGGTCTTCAAAGAACAATTTTGGCCACAATTTTGGACAAGGGTTTGCATTTGTTTCCATTTAAGATTCAGTTGGTACAAGAGCTTCTTTCCCAAGACCATTTACGCCGCCGTACATGTGCCAATAGGATGCTACAGCTCGCCTATGACAACCCCGATTCTCATGAAAATTCATAATGAGTTACGAGACACATTTTCATTTCAATGGATATGTGAATAAACAGAATAGTCGGTTCTGGGCAATGGAAACCCCTCAAATTATTCAGCAGTCACCTTTGCATCCATTAAAAGTGACAGTCTTGTGTGCAATTTGGTCAGGAGGAATCATTGGACCTCACTTCTTTGAAACTGAAAACGGCGTAACCGTAACTGTCAATAGGGAGCGATATCGTAATATGATTGACCACTTTTTAACGCCACAACTGCATGTTTTGGGCTTGCTTAACATGTGGTATCAACAAGACGGTGCCACATCGCATACAGCAATGATTGCAATGGAATTACTGCGAGACCTCTTTCCACAACAAGTTATTTCAAGAAATGGTGATGTTGATTGGCCTCCACAGTCGCCTGATTTGACTGCTCCGGACTTCTTTTTGTGGGGTTATCTGAAAAGCAAGATTTATGCAAACAAACCAAAAACGCTTCAGCAACTCAAACAAAATATTCGTGATGAAATTAATGAAATACCGCGTGAAATGTGTGAGAATGTAATGAAAACTGTGCTCGAAAGGGCTCGCATTTCTGATTAAAAGATCACCCTTTACAAGAAGGACAGACAAGCGGACGACGCTAAATCGAATCAAAATATATTTCTAACTCCATTGAAATAAATTATGTTGTGTCTCTCACTTATATTTTTGAATGTTACACAAAAGAGCACTAAAACTATATACAATACGAACATGTCAAGAATGAGTTTACACATTAAGAATAGTTAATTTTTTTTAACATACTGTTGAAAAAAATGTACATTTATTTCTGTACATAAATTTTTTTGATCAATTATTCTTTTATAGAGTATTTAGAAAGGTATCATTCAAAACGAATGCAAGTCAAATGCACGGGAACCAAAAATTCCAACATAAATTAGTACTACTCAATTTTGTTAGTGTCAAGAATTTCTTTACACAAATCGTTTTTTTATTCACTTTTGCAATCTTTTGCACTAATCTATGATTTGCATAGGTCTTTCCTATGATTTCGTTATTTAGTTGATGAAAATTTTTTTTGTGTGCGCATATAATATTGTGTTTTAAATATACCAGGCAAGAGGATATCATTTGAGGTAGTTCAACTGATTTGTTATAATCGTCAATTAGGGAAAGTGCGCAGGAGCTGACGGAAATGTTTTCAGTAGCAAGGAAAATGATTTACAACATTCTGAATCGAACTAAATGCGAGGGTAGATTGGAACCAAAGCGTGGAGGTGGCCCTAAACATAAGATAGCTGATCGTACAGAGCGCTTAATGATCAGAAAACTTGTTCAACTTGTTGTTTGTTAGATTTCGACAAGAATACTTGCGAGAGCTTAAGGAAGCTTAAGGAAGAAGAAGAAAGGGAGAAGCTTAAGGAAGAGTGTGTGTTAATGTGTCCCACGAAACCGTTCGTCAGGCCATAAGTAAACACAAATACTCATCAAGAGCAGTGCGTAGAAAATCACTCCTTTCTGCAGATAAGGTTGAGAAACGTTTTTCCATTCGCCATCATGCATGTTTCGCAACCAACCGACTACTGGGGGATGACGCCCTTTTCTGCGACCAGACGAAAATGATGTTGTGTTATAACGATGGACCCAGTAGAGCAAGGCTTTAACAACTTTAGAGAAGCTGAACATCATTCCAATTGTAAAGTTGGGAAATATGTATGTCTGTTATGATTTTGTGGGCCTGCATCTCAAGTAAAGGAGTGGGAGACTTAGCCTTTATTGAGACTACTATGGACGCGGAACATTATTTGAATATTTTAAAAATCCATTTGATAAACAGTGCGAGAAAATTTGGGTTCATCAGGGATAATAAGACCAAATTCCAATCTTATCAGGACAACGACAACCCTAAGCGTAAGAAGCATACTGTGCGGATGTGGTTTCTCTTATTCTCTTAGTTATAGGTTATAGTTAGATAGATTATAGTTAGTTAGTTAGATAGATTATAGTTATATATAGTTCTCTTAGTTATAGATACGCCGGCACAAAGTCCCGACTTAAATCCCATCGAAAATTTGTGGGTCATGTTAAAGAAAAATTTCGCTAAGCGGCAACCAAAAAAACAGAATCGCACTTAAAACCGCAATGCTATAAGAGTGGCAGAAGATAGCTAGCAATTATGATATGCAAAAATTGGTTCATTCCATGAAAAAACGGCTACAATGCATGGTAGACGCAAAGTCAAAACAAAATAGTCATAACAAATATTAAAATTAGAAAATACTATAGTTATTTATTACTTTATTTAACTCAAAATACACATTTTGTTATTTGCGAAAAGATTTTCTTGACACTAGAAAAAAAATGGAATAATATTTGTTTTTGTTCAACTTTCTGTTTTATTACACTCAGCTTACCGGTTTTCTTTCTATCAAACCTTTGTAAATACTATAGATAAATATAATAAATCAAAAAAAAAAAAAAAAAATATGTTAGAATAACAAGTGATATTTTGTTGGTAATAAAAGTGCAAATCTTAATTTATTTTCAATGTGTAAACTCATTCTTAACACACTATACTTGGTATCATATGTATGGTATGGAGTATAATATGACCTGATATTTTTTAATTTTTTCCCCCTTTTTTGGTGATGAAGTTTTCTCTC
Source organism: Philornis downsi (assembly GCA_019455685.1). Classification (NCBI taxonomy): domain Eukaryota; kingdom Metazoa; phylum Arthropoda; class Insecta; order Diptera; family Muscidae; genus Philornis; species Philornis downsi. The sequence goes on along the minus strand of JAHXMU010000033.1, from coordinate 1,404,530 downwards.
TCCATAATTAGTTTTATCTTTCTACTGCAAATTTACATGATTCTCAATGCATCCGAAGGGCAAATGTGAATGTTTTGTAATATGTTAGCCAAGAATGCCACATATAATTTGAAAGCAATTGAATAAAATTAAAGTAATAGTACTGCCAACGTTGAAGAATCTAATGCTCACACTATAAATTTGACAGCCGCTTGTTTAAATCAGTTTTGACTACCAAAAATTTATTAAATTTTTGAGTAGAAAGCAGAAAAAAGTAAGCAGATTTTCTATATTATGTTTATGTGAAACAAAGTCGGGCTCCCTACTAAACTATACGCCGTGTCGATGACCACAACTATTTTTGCAAAATCCCAAAATCCCAACACAATCAGACAATTCAAAATTCTTCGATCTTGGGAGTACATTCCATTCCCGTTCAGTTGTTCCATCAAAAAGTTCACAAAATGTAGAAAACTTATACATTCAAATTATTGAATAGATTGAATGGCAATCACTATTTTCTATTTCTACTTTTTTCCTATTCCTACTTTTCAATCATATGTGAAAAAGTTACCAAAACTGTACTTTTTATTGCTGGTATCATACAGTGCGATCGATGTAAATGTATATCAGTAATTAATTCAAATTTGTTTCCCGCCCTTAAGATATCATGACGTTTTTTAAAATGTTGAATACGATTAAGAAAGTATTCTAAACTTGCCTTATAAAAAAATACACTAATAAAAAAAAATTGACAGTTAAAAACTTTCCTTATATATATTATAGATTATATACAAAATCTATAAAGAAATAACGCTAATATTAGAAGTTTACTTTGTTTTTTTTTTTTCAAGTGTAAGAGGGTAATAACAACATTTTGTTTCTGAAAGTATGAAGTTTTATTTCTATATTGGAAAACACATTTTCTTTTACTGCTATCTATATATATTTATACATATATATATATAGAATCTGGAATAAAAATGTACAAATTTATAAAATTTTCTTTTTTTCATAAATTTTTATAAATTTAAATTTTTTGAAATTATTAATTTTTTTTATTTTAATTCTTATATATTTGCAAAAATATTAAGTAAATATAAATATCGATAAATGTTAGATTTTCAGGAAGTATTCGTCTTTGTATGGTGGTAAATATTTTGGCTGTTAAGATGTAAAAATCACTTTTGGCTAAATTATCACTAATGGCAATGCTTTTTACAGAATAATTAGAAAAGCTCTCTAAAATGTATTTTTGTTTTTAATTCTGCTAAAATTGTTGTTGATTTTCTTATCAAACCAAATTATTTTATATAACAAAATGTTCTCAAAATTAGTGACTTTTTTACATTTGTTTGCTTGGTTTTTTATTCAAAAGTGAAGTGAAGAAGTGAAGTCTTTTGCACTAATCTATGATTTGCATAGATCTTTTCTATGATTTCGTTATTTAGTTGATGAAAATTTTTTTTGTGTGCGCATATAATATTGTGTTTTAAATATGCCAGGCAAAAGGATATCATTTGAGGTAGTTCAACTGATTTGTTATAAAAAAAAAAATAAAATAAAAAAATTTTTGTTGATTTTCATATTAAATTAAATTATTTTATATAACAAAACGTTCCCAAAACTAGTAAAAGTTGTACAAAATTTTCAGTAGAAATAAGAAAAATGTTGACCTTTGCACTATATTCCCTAAGGAAATCACTTTACATCATACAAAAAAAGTGAACGAATGAAACAAAAATAACATTAGATAATAAAATACAAAGCTATCCATTTAGTGGTTTCATAGCGGCCGGTCTGGCAAGGCTTGTCAACTGTTTAATACCTGCCACCTGAAGTGATATTTATTTAGTGAAAAGTTTGCCATTTACAAATATGGATCGCTTAATAACTGAAAAATGCGTAAAAGTAGTTAAAACTTATTACAATTGAGGTGATTCAAACATGAGCACTTTTCGTGCATTACGAGGTGATTATGGTTTCCTGTGCAAAGAATTGTTAAGATTATAAAAAAATGGAAGAGACTAAAAGCATTACAGATGTGGTCAGGCCTAAGTATTATCGCAATGTACACACTGCCGAAAATATCGCTTCTATTAGTGAAAGTGTGGCGGATAATCTGAATTTCAATTCAGAGCGTTATGGCTGTATGATATCCAACTTTGTTGAACTGCAATTGAAGATTATGAACTGGACGATATGTGGTTTGAACAAGACGGTGCCACGAGCCACACTACACGACCGATTTTAGCCTTATTCCACGAGAAGTTTTCAGAAAGCGTAATTTCACGTTTTGGCAACATCAATTGGCCACTGAGTGCATGCAATTTGACGCCGTTAGAATTTGTTGTGGGGCTATGTCAAAGACCGTGTTCATGTGACTAATCTGCAAACATTGGAGCGTTCGAGGCTGTCATTTAAATGACATATTTCGTGCATAATGGCAAAGCCCAAGCATTATAATGAAATAAAAGTTTCATCAAAATCTTAGCTTTATGTTTTTTATTTAACTTTACTTTTGTAAAATGTAATGTAAAATGTAATGTAATGTAAAATGAAAATGAAGAGCGTAATCAAAATTTCTCGCGATGGCAATAAATTTGTTAAAATTTTTGTTAATTTTCCTTTCTAGCACTGTTTTGCAAATATTTCCATTGATAGAAATGCAAATTTTCTTCGATATTTTTTACACTGTTAAAAAGCCATTGGAATAAAACTACAGTTTTTAGCAATTTCATTTCATTCATTCATATGAAAAATTTACACAATTCTGTAATATTAAAACTTTGTACATATGTACATGTTTTTTTGTACAGAATTGAACATTTGCATTCCTACAGGAGGAAACCACATCAATAAGAGAACTATTCAAGATTCCTCTAAAGCAACACTTGATGCATTAACTTTGTCTCACATTTACAGCTAACCACAAACCGATGTGTCACAGATGTCATGGCAACACCACCACCCAATCAGCCAGCCGATCAACCTGTTGTAATACTCGTATTTTCACTCACACGAAGTGTCAGCTAGAACAACAGATGACAGGAACAAAATGTTCGTAAAATGTTCACAAGGAAAATATAGAAAATAATAAAAACAACAAACCCTCTTCTCCCATATGATCAGTATGTGGCAAATGTAACAACTATCATAGTCAAAGTAGTCAATGTACGCGTATGCCGGCGGCAGCTGATCTAGCGAAGCCCGTGGGAAACTGATACCAACTCAGTGTTGTTGACTTATATGAGTCGAAATTCTTTTTAATAGCAAGTCATTATTTATGATGTCATATTGAAATGGATGATCGCGATACTTAGAGTTTACACTGCAATTCATTTTAATCAATGAAACTCATATTCTCACTGCTTAAATTAGTAAAAAAGAATAGAACATTGCCCGTATTGTAGGCGTCAATAATATCAATAACTTTAATAACGTCTATCCGTCGGTAGTATAAAAATATTTGTAAAATGAAGATAACCAAATACTTTTGTATAGAAATTACACATTAACTCCTTTGGAGACATTAATTTCAGTAAATTTGTTAGAAATGAGATCATTAATAATGTCTCTTGCTATTGGAGAAGAAAACTATCGACGCTATCAAAAAGTTATAAAATCAAAAATTTGTAATGGCGAACAAAAAAAACAATTTTAGTACGCGTTCTCTTTGGCTTCGTACAATGTGCTGCTTAGACAGACGCTGCCGCTTTTTATTTACTGAACTCTTTTACCTGCACAGTTGGCTGCAGTTCGGAAGATTTCGCATAATCACTTAAGAAACTACAATATTCACAATTAATACACCTTATAGATGGCGTTGTATTATTGATAATAAATCGTTACGACTACTCCTTATATAATTCTAGGCCTAGAAAGTACATATAGTTATAAATTAAATAAAGATATTAACATGTAGAATAACAATAACAGGCAAAGTGTGCCATAACATACTGCAACATAATGTAATTAATTACAAATTAAATAAGCCTACTTGCTCTACTTTCCTCCTACCAATTATACCACAACGTAAGGCGTACCATAAGGTAAAATAAGCATTTAACTTTATGAATTGCAAAATTTTATAACTTCCATTCGGTAAGGCTTTCGCAAATTTTCGAAATTTCGAAAAATGTATGAACGTAACGCGTAAAAATAGTTAACACTAACTACAAAAGTGCTGATTAAAAAATCGCAGCTTAATAAATATCAACTCGGGAGCGTTCAGCTTTCAATAAGGACAAATGATATTAATAAGCAACTATTTCTTTGGAACGGAAATGATTTTTCGATATAAAAACAATCGTAATATATTTGACAGCAAAAGGGAACACTGGTAAATTTTTGCGCAGCAGCAAATTTTCCACATTCACGTTTTGACGACGACCTAGATCATGCGATATGACGCCGTTAGACTCTTTTGGTGAGACTACGTCAAAGACCGTGTTTTTACGCGTATAATTCCCAAACGTTAGAGCATTTGAAAACCAACATTCATCAAGTTATCGCCGGGATATTGCCCAAAATGTGCGAAAAAGTGGTCGAAAACTACCTAAAACGAATCCACTGCTACATTCATTGACCAGAGGCGGTCATTTAAATAACATTCTATGTCATACATAATGGCAACGTCCAAGCCTCATAATGAAATAAAAATTTCATTGAAATCATAGCTTTTTTTGTACTTTGTTTTACTTTATTATTGAAACCGAAAAATGTATATACAGGGTTATCTAATTATAAGCAAATTATGAATTTGCAAAATAGATGTCAAGCGAAAATATCCAGCTTTTGATACATTAAATTTTTTCTATTACGCAAACACCAACTTAAAGTTTATTCATAAACATAACAAATGAAATATAAAATTAAAAAAAAAAAAAACTAATTGAAAAATATATTTAAAAATGTGCTATACTACAATTCTGAAAATTTGAAAAAAAGTTTAAATTCCTTAACATTTTTTCAGCTTTTTAAGATTATGCTGTTGTAAAGAACCAACTTTATGTTCGAAAATGTTTAAGCGAAAGAGAAAGCTTTAAGTTATCTTTTAAGTGAATAAATTGTACGAATTTCACTTGCTTTTCACTGCCCAGGCGGTGAGTATTAAACTAGTAAACCCTGAAGTCAAACTAATTCCACTTGCTTTTATTGGCCTCAGTTCTTCGCCACATAAATGCCCTTTCGATGTGAAGTAGTCTTTAAATTAACTAATGTGATGTAATCTTTAAATTAAGTAACGTGGAATAATCTTATGTTAACTGCAGGTAACATAATCTTCATTGGGTATCGAAATGAAAGCGCGTAGAAATCGTTTATCTACCAAACGTTTCCGACCTAATAAAGTCTTTTTCTACGCATCACAATGGCACCGCCGTTAAGTAGAGCCGTTAAATCTAGTTGTCCATTGATATCAGTTGCCTCAGCCCTTCCTCAATCAACCTACGATCCACTTCTAATCTGTTGTCCAACGCAAACTAAAACTTAATAGCAAATTACAATGATTTTCGTTTAACTTCATAATACCTTATAGCCTATATAAATATATGTATATATTTATATATTCGCAATTTATCTTAAACTTGCTTGACTATTTTTTCATTCCTAAATTCCGATGTCAATTTCATCAATACTCCTTTCTTTTATTCCAACAAAACTGATTGTGTAACTTGAAAACTGCAACGCAATGATTTTATTGAAACTTTTTATCACTTTCAACATATGAATTTAGAGACACTCGATATTTGAAGACATGACATAAATTTACAGCTAACATATTTTTTCGATTAGGTTGCTATACCAAAATAGTCTTCAAAATGTTTCTTAAAATGCTACAAATTTCTTCTTTCTTTAATTCCGATATCGAATACTTCACCCGAACCTTTTTATACATACATATTAGGTGTCCAAAACGTTCATTAAAATTTGATACATAAATACATAAAATTTAAATTACTCCCATTCGTAGCGAAAACATAGGCCGGAGAGAAAAACATTTCTTCATATCTAATCCCACAATAACCAACTTCCGCTCCATCAAAGAAGAAAGTTTCACATGATTAACATTTTTCTTCGAACTGAACAGTCTGAACTGAATTCTTCTGTACTGATGTTCATAATCCCAAAATTCTGTAGGATTTTTGGGGTTTTATTTATAATTTAATTTCGGTCTTTTATTCAATGATTTTTTTGTTCATCTATATCTGAATTTAATCTAATCTGATTTAAGGAAAATTTTACTTCTAAAAACTGTATTTTTTTTTAAGAATTTATGATTAAAAGAAATTCATTTAAATTGTCAAAAACAACGAATGCCGATTGAAGCATTAAACACTTGTATTCTTTTTTTCAATTGGCCAAAGATAGGGATTATCGACAGATTATGAGACTGGAACTGGACTGGAAAAATAAGCAAAATTTCTAACAGTTTACAAAGTTAGAAAGGAACAGTCTGAAGAAAAGTTTCTATAAATCGACTTTCAGTTAGTCGACTCTTTGTAGGAAAAAGTAGAAAATTCAGAATCGGCTTTTGTTTTTTGGAATAGGCGAAAGAATCGATTGGTGTGTCATGAAAACTAGAATAGCTGAAAGAATCGATTGGTGTTTTGTGAAACATTTAAAAAGCCAAGAAAGTATCACATCATTAATGTTTTTCTTTCACGATGGCCTTACATTCTATAAGATTTTTGTGTTCACCAGAGATTTTTATTTAATTTTGATCTTCCAATTAATAACTTCTTGTTCATCTACATCTGAATTTTGTCTAATATAGTTTAAGAAGAAATTTCACTTTTTAAAGTTTTTTTCTAAGAATTTACATAGACTAAAATTAAATTCAATTCAATTCAATTGTCAAAAAAAAAGCGAATGCCAATTGAAGCATAAAAAAAAGAAATTAGCGAAAAAAAATATTCCAAATATTCTTGGACTGGAACTAGGCTGAAAAAATAAGCACACTTTCTAGCAATTTACAAAATAGGAACAGTCTGAAGCAAAGATTCGACTCTTTGTAAGAAAAAGTAGAAAATTCAGAATCGACTTGTGTTCTTTGGAATAGGCGGAAGAATCGATTAGTGTGTTGTGAAACATTTAAAAAGCCAATTCGTCAAAGAAGAAAGTTTCACATCATTAATGTTTTTCTTTCACAATGGACTTAAATTCTATGGAATTTTTGTGTTCACCAGAGATTTTTATTTCATTTTGATTTTTCAATCAATGACTTCTTGTTCATCTATATCTGAAGTTTTTTTCTAAGAATTTACACAGACTAAAATTAAATTCAGTTAAAATTGTCAAAAAAAAAACGAATACCAATTGAAGCATTAAAAATAATTGCATTCTTGGTTTCCATTAATGAAAGATAGAGATATCCAAATGATTATGAGACTGGAACTGGACTGGAAAAATAAGCAAAAATTTCTAACAATTTACAAAGTTGGAACAGTCTAAAGAAAAGGTTCTATAAATCGACTTTCGACTAATCGACTCTTTGTGAAAAAAGTAGAAAGTTCAGAATCTACTTGTGTGTTTTCGATAGCCGAAAATATAGATTGTTGTGTTGTGAAAATTTGAAAAAGCTGACTTTTATTCTTTACTTTTATAACATTTTCTTTTGCCACATCTACAAAAGTTAGATTTTTGTAAAATATATTCGATACAACATCAGTAAGGTTTTAGTGTTGTAAAATGTCAAAATTTTTCCAATTGGACAACAGGAGGGTTGTGAAAAGTGTGGTATAATTACATGTAATTAATTATGTATAAAGACAAACATTTGCCCTTTGTGCTCAAAAAACTAACTCTCGGCATAAATGTAAATATGTAAGCAACCAGCTATACCTATAGAATCGATCTTCACCACATTTCAATATTTTGGTTTTGTCGCATTTGTTCAATGACATGAGTTATTGTTCTACAAAGTAAAACAATTTAAGTTTAATTAAAAATACAACATAAACACGCTCTTCTGTATTTGAAAATGTCGGAAAATCATTTCTTCCATATACGAGCATTTGAAAAAGGTGAAGAATCGATTTTTCACGTATTTACGCAAGTCGAAAATTCGATTTTTCACGTATTTATACAAGTCAAAAGATCAACTTTCTCATATACTTAAAAAATTTAATTTTTCGTATGTTTTTAAATTTAGAAATGTCGATTTTTTGTTTCATCTATAGATTTCTACAAGGGGATTTCTCCCCTAATGTCGAAGATTAAAAAATAAATAAATAAATAAAAATCGACTTCAGATTTTTGAAGGATAAAATCTTTCGAAATATTAGAGAAATTCACAACTGGAAAAAGTAAATTTTTCACAAATATTTGCTGCAAAAAATCTTAGAAAAATGCAGAGAAAGAAGAAATTATAAATCAGAAATATCGAGAAAAATATATCTTCAACTGACATCTAGATTACATTGTTCAATATAATAATAGTCCCTTGTTATGTCTTCGTATATTCGTATATTTAACTACAAGTAAGTAAAAAAAGGTGCTGTATCCGAAAATTTAAAGGGTCGTCTCTTCATGTAGTTCCAAGCGAAAATAATTGTATTGGTGGAGTTAAATTTTATGGCCGTAATTTGAGTAGCAATAACTCTTTCGCTGTTTCTAACCTCGTAAAAGCAAGCAAAAAAATTATCATTATAGAGCCACAAATTTAAGAAATTTTGACAAAATTGCATTGCTGTTTTTCCAAAATATTATCAGTAAATTTAAAAATAGTAGCAAATATTCAATTGGCAGTTTGAGCAGCAAAAACAATTGTATTCTTAATTGCAATTAGCCAAAGATAACCTTATTCCAATGATTCTGAAATTGAGACTGAAAATATGCAAAATTCTACGCAATTTACAAATTAGGCCTTCCTCTAAAGTCAAAACTTCGAGTATATATGAATAAACAACGACATCCGCTAATTGCTAATTTGAAAAAAGTAAATTTCTGGCAAATATTGCGTAAGAAATTTGACGATGCTTTTTTAGAAATATTAGAAATTAATCAGAAACGTAGAGAGAGTTAGAGAGTGTCCTCGTTTGTGATACAATTTCTAGGTTGATCTTTTCGTAATTATGTAGTTGTTCGTTCGTTGCTTTTGTTTTTTTAATTCCATTAAAAATCAATCACCGCTGTTTCTTGCAGAATTATATAAATTTACTCGATCAATTCGCACTAATCAATTGATTATTCATTTCATTTCATTTATTTAAGTCTATGGAACAAAATTTCCTTACAGACTAAAAATGGCAAAACAGTAACGATTTTTTATTATATATGTATATACTATTTATAAGCAATTTAAAATAGAATTATTTAATCTTAGAAATCTGTTAAGATATAATCGAAACAAATATTGAGATGAGTCAAACTCTATGAGTTGATTGGAATCTTGATTCAAGGCATATTCATTAATTTCATTAAGAATATAAAATCCACGTTTCAGAGTACTGTTTTTTGCATAAGCAGTAAAGTGCAGAGGTATAGCAAAAATATGTGTTCGCCGGAGAGATTTAAGTGGAACGTAAAATGGAATCTGTGCCAAAAGATTAAAACGGTCTATGCAACCTCCGGTTATATTAAAAATAAATAGCGCTGTCTGGAAGTTATGTCTGTAACCCAGGTAATAAGCATTTTGAATTGTAGGTTAAGAGAGGTTCTTCAAATCTAAATGAGGAAAGAGCAAACTTTACAAACAAACGCTGCACCCGTTCGATACGTGCAATATGAATATTGGAATAAGGACACCAAATAATAGCAGCATATTCCAACTTAGATCTAACATATGATGTAAAAATGATTTTAAATGTATTGGGCTCTGAAAATTCTAAACAATTCCTTTTAATGTACGCCAGAACTTTATACGCCTTAGGAATAACATAATTGACATGCGGAATAAATGTCAAACCGGAATCGAATAGCACACTTAGATCCAGTTTTGAACAAGCCGATTTCAGAGAAAAATTACCAATTTTGAACACTGTATGAATCGGATTTCTGCAACGAGGAAAAGAAACATGAATACACTTATCCGTGTTCAATGAAAGTTTATTTAAAAGGCAGCAATTATTAAGACTGTCTATGCCTTTTTGAAGATCTAAGACATCATTAAATGTAGAAACTTTTAAAAATACTTTTAGATCATCTGCATAAAGCAAAAATTGTGACTTATAAAAACAACTTGATATGTATGTCATTAATAAATAGTGTGAATAAGAACGGCCCAAGTATACTTCCTTGTGGCACACCTGAAGTTTGAATATATGAAAAGGATTCAAAAGTTAAATATGAGTCGTAACACAAAATATTATATGAGCAGATCTTTTGAAGTAAGAGTAGCCAGACGGTTTAACAAACTTCCAAACATATTAAAAATTATTTCTTCATCCCAAAAAACTTACAAAAATAGACTTCTTGCTTATTTCGATAATATTCCTCATCTATAATTATTCGCTTGAGCCCCCTTTTTCTTTCTTTGATATTGCCGTCAGATAGTTTGCAGTCCATCTTTTTTTTCCATTCTGAACGGAGAAATGATTATCGCTAAACTTATTATTTTTTTCAGTTACTTAATTAATTAATTATTATTATTATTTTATTATTATTTATTTATTTTTACCATTTAATCTGTTATTAAATTTTTCGTTATATTATGGAGTAGCTGTAAATTCCAATTAAAGTTATAATTCCGTATTTTAGGACGAAAAATATACAAAGTGAAAAATTCTAATAAGTGAAGTAGACTGTCATATTGAAAATCGCATTTTTCTGATATTAAGACACACAACATTTGCATAGGGTGATTTTGTAATCATAGTTTTTTTTTTTTTAAATCAAATAAAACACTCAAATTTGCATCATATATTAAATTTTTTTATTGGAATCGATAAATTGGTCTTTGCCATTTATTTTTTAAAGATAATTTAATGTAAATGTTGTCCGCGGCTTTGAAAGAGAAAAATTCTAACAAGTGAAGTAGACTGTCATATTGTAAATCATATTTTTCCGCTCTTAAGATACACAACATTTTTATAACATTAGTATTGTAAAGTTGTATAATGCGTTTGCTGTTGAATTAACAAATCGGCCTTAAGACTTAAAATTACAATCCTGCATAAATAAATCGAATTAAATTAAAGAACCCAATTGGAATTTCAATCCTAATGATCGATGTAATAATAATTCCAGTCATTCCGAGACTGTAGGCCGGATATCTCTTTATGTTTTTAAAAGTAGAAAGAGATAAACAAATCGCTCGTTTTAAATGAGTTAGACAATTGTGTCGATTTAGAAATTATTTATGTGAAGCGTTAAGACAAATGTATTCGAATCCAAAAATCTAAAACAAAAATCCCTCATGGTTGACTCTCTCGATCGATAACAATTTGACCACTGCTGGATGATATCCATTTCTACCACACAGAGTATAGAGATCAATGATGTCTTGCAATTGTTTACTGTTGCTCAGAGAAGAAATAACATTCCATTATTATTGGAAATGTGATTCAATTTGGTTAATTTGCGTTTTTACAATTAAATTTGTAATTGATTTTTCGCTCATTTAACTGATAATTAGTACAATTAGTATTATTTAAGTTGCATGAAATGCAATTGTAAATTCAAGTTTTTCCTCTAAATAAAACATATTTGATTAACTAGTGAAATGAACTACAAACAATGATAAATTTTTGGTCTTACTAAGAGCCTTCAGAAAACCAATCGCACACGCTAACCTCTGAATAGTCAATAAAAACAATGATGTCAATGTAAAAATAATAATACTAATAGTACTGAAACGAGAACCCGGATATCTCTTCGCGTTTATCTGAGAGCATTAAGAAAACAAGTCGTACCACAAAACTGGAAGGTCTGGCTCTGTGTGTCAGCTGTTTGTCAAATACAACACGAATAGTACTGATGAATTCAATCACTCATTCCCAACAGGAACTGTAATTGCAACTGAAAGAAAACTAAAGTATTGAAAAAAAAAACGAAATTGATATTTAAAATTTAAAGTGTGATATCTCTCTGTCTTCCCACAGAGGCTGTCGCAAATATTGCCATCATCTCCATACAAATTAAAAATTTACCATCTTGTGGCTGATTTCCTTGGTTATCTAAACTAAGTTTCTAAAGCATAACTAACTACTACATTTTAGATAATACATAACCAAAAGGAGAAGAAGAAAAAAATAAAAAATACAAATACAAAATAATAATACTTAATTAACACTTTTTTTATTTTTTGTTTATTGTTGGTGGGGGAGAAAGAAATACATTGACTTGAGTAGTTTTTTTTTTCTTCAACTCGCCTAATTTTACTACAGTTTACAACTACGGAATAGCGTTAGAAATGTTGCGGGTACTAACCTGGTTCAATCATATTTTGCTCTTGCGAGTCGTATATAAAGCTGAAGCACGCCAATATATCGCCAAAGGGATCACCCAAATAAATGGGTGATAAAACTCAAGACGAAAAAAAGAAGAGATTAGAGAATCCTAGAAAAGGAGGTGCAGGAGTCAATCAAAAGCCTGTAAACGGGCAATTGATTGGCAGGGGAGTAAATAAGTCTGATCGGACAGTCGAACAACAAGGTAGGTAGATCAAGATAGAACTCCACTCGTAAGGCGAATTAACGTCGCGGAGAGTAGTAGTTGTAGGTAGTAGTTGTTGTAAGGGGATCTAATGGGGTCTCCTCTTCCTTAGACCCCACTTCGGTGCTAAGAAAGCGTAGATGTTGACTATGGGATGATGCTCAGGGAACGTCAGCTGAGGTGATCGTTGTATACTCGTATGCCTTAGAATTGTGGCCTTTGCACTGTTACACCTTCTTCTCTTCCACGCTCTCTCCCTCTCTGTTCATTTCCTTAACGGATATTCTTGTTGGGTTCGTGTTGTTGAGGGTTTCTTTTGACTTCAGCTGTTATTTTGTAATTTTGTATTTTCATAATCGTGTTAACACCACCTGTTCACTTTTCTTCTTTTTTTTTGCGTCTTCCTCTGTTAGAGCCAATAGTTTGAAAAGGCAGACAGACGTTTGGTCGGCTTGGCAAGCTTCTTCTGCTGTGGCTGCTGTTAAATTTTGTTTTCTTTAGAGGAATTTTCGATTGCTTGGCTTTGTTTTATTATTTTTACATACTTTTGTTAACTATTTGTTATCTTATATTTTAGTGAAATATAATTCACACTTTGATTTTTTTTTTCTTATTTTCTTTTTTTTTTTGCTTCTTCAATTTCTTAAGCAGGTGAAGGCCAATATTGTTTGATCAAACGATCGATCGGTCGATGATCATCAAGATCATTTCTAAAATTCCGTTTATTTGTAAGCTCTGTGTTATTCTTGTCGTAGTTTTGGGGGCCTACTAAAGTTGTTAGCTGGAAATTAGCACCCACTTTACACCTAAGTATTGTATTTGAGTTACGGGCCAGGGGCGGTAAAGGGACGGAAGTTTCCATTAACTTTTTTTTACTTTGTTTTATTTTTTTCGGTGAATCATAAGCAGCGCATTTTAACACTTTAGTTTCATTATTATCAAATTTTAAGGTGTGAGTTAAGAAGTTTCGAAATCCCGAAAAGTATTTTTTTACAATTTTCAAAATCTTTAGCAAATTTTTGATATTTGATGTTGTTCCATTACGCAAATTCAACAAATGAACATAATTTTTGAAATTTTCCAAATTTTCTTTAAATTTTCCAATTCCATAAATTTTTAGAATTCTTTAAATTTTCCTGTATTTTCTATAGCATTTGATTGACACGATCATGATGCTCTGTTTTTACGATTTTTGTTATGCTGATCATAAATCATGATCGCCTCATTGTGTCACGGCCGTGTTTGCGTTTTTCAAAGACATTTAAAAAAAATGTCAAAAATTCGAAATTCATTGAACTTTTTTTGCATTTACCGTCGTTAATTCACAAATGAAAGCCGTTGACGTTAATTTGTTATTACACTCGAAAATTTTGTTATTTTCCAGCGACGGCAATTCACGTTTTGCTTCTTTGCGTTTCACGTTTTCTTTTCGTTGCTTTTTTGGTCGGCTGACTGAGTGTGTCCGCGCGTTTTGTTTTTCTCTTCGATGTGTTTCGTATTCTCTGGGCCGTTCGTTCCGACTTGTTGTTCTTCGTCAACCGTACTTGTTGCGACTAATTTGAGGCGTAGCGATCTCGCTCTGTTAGCATTTCTGGCTGATCGATCAGTAAACCCATACAACAACAAAACCAACAACAAGAATGCCACCATCACCGCCAGTACCACCACCACCACCAGCAACAACAATACAACGACCGCATTAGCACAAGAGCAGCGCACAAGAGAGCAGCGTAAAAAAAGAACGACAGCAAGAAAGAAAGAAAGAAAGAAAAAAAACAAGAAAAACTTTGTAGACTGCACATTCATCCATTCAAGCGTCCGTCTATCGGTTCGTCCGTCCGTTCATATCGTCCATTCATCCATCCACCAAAAACTCAACCTCACATACACACTCTTGCGCACTCACACACATGTATGATATCTTATAAGCACTAGCAGCAGCAACAACACAACATCAACCTCAGACTTGTATATCGTTTAAGATCAACAACTGCAACAACAACAGCAACAGTCACATCCATTGCTTGAAAACAACAAATCATTCACAAACGATGGCCCAACTCACACATGCCCATGCACCAACCAATACACACGGTTAATATTAGACTCTCCGCAGAGGTAGAGTTGCCAACGACTATGGAGAGCAGTAAAATCTAGCAAATTTTGTGCATTTTTTAGGTGCATGGGTTGCAATGTGACCGATAAATACTCGTACATATGTATGTAAATTGAACTGAGTGGTCGAAAAGCTAATTTTTTAAAGAAACTTTTTTTAAGCTTCTTCGAAAAATTGCATAGAAGTGTTTTTTAGCTTCACCGACTCGTATGGACAGTTTACTTGCCACTTTTTTACGAGTTTTCGTTGGTTTTCTCTTCTTTTTAAAATCCAAAAACTAAATTATTTCTTCTGCAAAACTAAATTATTGCTTCTGCAAATTAATGATACCTTATACCAAATTATAACTATACCTTATATAGTAAACAGAAATGCATACTTTTCTAATAGATGAGTTTTGTAACCTGTAACTCGTGTTGTATACGCAATCGGATTACGCTAGATGGCGTTAGAAAAATAAGATCTCGTAGTGAAAAACTTTTCAGACATTTTTGTGTTGCTTGACTTAGTAATATTTAAGCTCGCATCAAAGATGGCCAGTTTTTCTTTGATAAAGTCAAAAGACGCTAGCCGGGCGGCTGAAAATGTGACTAGTATTTGTTTTCCTGATACTGTAACAGAGAATAACACATAATTATGACTGACACACAAGTTAATGCTAGAAAAACTTAAAGACCTAATTTCGATATGTGAAACACTGCAAAATCGTAACAAAATCAGCTCACTTCTGAAGCGAATGGTGACTAGGGATGAAAAATCAGTCATTTACAATAACGGCAAGCAAAAACGTTCGTGACCGGATCGCGGTGATTGACGGCCATTACAGTGTTGTTGTGAGATTGGCAGGTAATCATCTGCTATGAGCTGCTTCGCTACGGCAAAACGCGTAATTTGGCAATCGCTCAGAAGCGGCCGCGACTTTGACCATTAAAAGAAGAATTGTGCTTCGTTAGGACCAAACTAGGTCGCATACATCAACAGTGATACGCCAGAAGCTCCGATAGTTTTGTTGGGAAGTTCTTATGCAGCCAAATTATAGTCCTGATCTGACACCAAATGATTACCTCCTTTTCCTCTCTATGGAAAGAGAAAGCCTGTGAAAATCGACAGCCCCAGTTTTTGCTCTATATGGACAAGCGGGTCTATGAGGGAGACAAACCGGAATTATATTCGAAATATTGCATATTTGACGTAAGCTATGATAACTAAAGCCCTCAGTGTCATGCAAAAATAATGGATTTTTTCAACTACATTTTACATTAGCACACTATAAACTAGACTAGCAACTAACCTGCAACTGTAATACTCATATCCCATCTTGAGAGCCCATAGAATATGCACATTCTTGATTGTTGTGAATATCGATATTAATTTAAGCACGCCAGTAAATTAAAGTTTACTTCTATTTAAAGCACGATATAAATCGATACGCAGACTAGCTCAAAATTTGACAAAATTATGCCAGTATCAGAAAAAAGTGTCCATGCAAGGACTGAACCTACCTCTAGTGAAATACCTATAGATATTTTTTAATACTTTTTCAATTATTTTAACAATTCCGCGGAAATCTTGAATAATGAAAAAAAACATATTTTTTTAATGTTTATTAATTTTACGTTTTACTAACTTTTTAAATCGCAATAGGAGTTTTTGGTTAAAAATCTTATAAGTTTAAATTAATGGTTTATACATTTATTGGGTTCAAAACCGCCGGTCAGGCAAGGCAGTCAGCTGTTAAGTACCTGTCATCGCAAGTGTTATTTATTTAGTGAATGGTTTGCCATTTACGAATATGAATCGTTTAAAAACAGAAGAACGCGTAATAATAGTTGAAACTTACTACAGAAATGGTGATTCAAACGTGGGTTTTCAATCGAACAAAATTTTCTTCGGCGATGAAGCTCATTTCTCATTTGGTAAGAAAAAATTGCTGCATATGGGATCGGAAAACCCAGATGTGAATGTGGAAAAGCCATTGCATTCGGAAAAAGTGACTGTTTGACACGGTATATAGTCTGGAGGTGTCATTGGGCAGTATTTTTTTCGAAAACGACCTCAAAAGGATCCACTGCTGCAACCAATCCAGAGGCGGTCATTTAAATTACATTGTATTTCGTACATAGTGGCCAGGTTCAAGCATTATAATGAAACAAACGTTTTATCAAAATCATAGCTTTATGTACGTTTCATTTAACTTCACTTGAAAACGAAAAATTAATTACCCTACAGAATTGAGTAAATGATATAAATTCAGCATGACAACTTAATTTTGAAAATTTTCCCAATTTTCTTTGTGCAATTGACTATAACTTTCAAATTTTGGAATTACGTCTAGAGACAGGAAATTCATCTTTAATGTATACAATAAAATTATCGTTTGCAGAACGACAATGATTGATATTTTGATTTCCATTTTCGATTTTTGATTGCTAACTCTAACACTCCTCCTAATAGTTCCCATTGATATTGGCAATAAATGCTAATCATTTAAGAATTGTTTAATTTGGATAAAAAGTTACTGAACTGGCAACACTTAGCAGGTACTTCTCTCTTTGTTAATATGAAACTAATGTTTGTTGGCAAGTATAATGTGTGTGATTGCTTATGCTGGGATTTGTTATTCTCTCTTTTGGTTGATTGGTTTGTGTATTTGCTTTCGCTTTAGTATGTGTGGCCCTTAATGGCGCTGCTTTGTTGTTTCTCGTAAATGCGAGAGTGTGCATGTGTGTATGTTGATATCCAAACAAAACCAATTTTGAACATTTTTGAGTGTGTATGGTTACTTAATTTTTTTTTTTGGTTAAGAGAAGAGCAGATTAATAAATATGAAGATCATCGTTGACATTTATCAAGTGCACAGTCTCACGCCTACATTAACGGTTGACGTTGCTAAGATGATACATGAATTGTGTTCAATGAATGGAGGGATTATAGGTGGGATTATTGATAGATATAATTTGATGTGTCAGTTACTCTGGAAGGGGTAATGACTACAGTAAGGAGAGAGTTTGTTTTTATGTTTTACTTGCTATGCTTACGTGCAGAGACTCTTTTGTGTGTTTAATTGTTATCTTACGCGTAACTAAGTTTACATTTATTATGCGGAAATTTTAAAATGCTTGACTATTTGATTTTCATATGAGTGCTTTGTGAACACCAATTTATTTGTCAAATAAAAGTTAAGTCATTGTAAGATATGTCGCCAACTTAACTCTGCTGGTTTTGTTACTGCCCAGGTTTTTGCACCTGTTTGTCAAAGCAATTTGAACGTATATTTGCTTGTTAATCCAATCTTAAGATAAAAATAGAATTTTTTACAGAAAGTGAATTGGTATCGGTGACTGACATTACACTCTGTGGAATATTTTTACGGCAATTAATTTTTAATGGAATTTTTCACTTTCATACCCAGAATCAACAAAAGTTCAAGTTGTAAATTAATCTGAAAAAAGTATCGTCTGTGTGGCAATTCAAGTGGAGAAGATACAATATAAAAGTGAGACATTCTTTATATATCCTTTACATTATTTGCTCATTAAATGCAGTGGTGGCAGATATTTTTGCAGCGGAACATTGAATATGTGACAGATTTTGCTTCAGTTCATTATATACTCTATAGGATGGTAAGGTAAAGGAAAAAACAAATTCCCTTGCATCTCATGAATGAGATATGGAAGAGCTTCCCACATTTAGTAACTTTTCACGCATTCTATTTGTAAGCTCACCCAGGTTATAACGGTTATAATACAGGGTGTTTCATTTACATGTATTATATGGCACATCAGCCGTTTGATAGTATTCATAGTATGTTTTTGCCCAGTATTGTTTGATATTTCATCATGGACACTCTTAGCCCGACTGGATTTCCTGACCGCGGGGACACTTGGTTGCCTTAAGACAATGCTGATTGTTAACAATCATGCTATTATTGGGACAATTATTCTATGAACAGTTATTTTTCACTATTCGGACCGGAAAATTGACTGACCAGATCATGTAGCCTTATTCGTCTATATACGAGGGCTGCCCTAAAACTAGCTGGCATTTCATTTCATTTCCATTTCATTTATTTAAGTCTATGGAACAAAATTTCCTTACAGATTAACAATGGCAAAACGGTAATATTTTATATTATATATGCTATTTATAAGCAAATTAAAATAGAATTATTTAATCTTAGAAATCTGTTAAGGATATAATCGAAACAAATATTGAGATGAGTAAAACTCTATGAGTTGATTACACATTTCGTGTTAACTTCATAGAAAAATATGAAAGTGTCGTTAAAAAATATATTAAATTACAGAAATTTGTAAATACTATATCAATATTTCAATAAATAATTATCTGCTCCTCGCCACTTTGCACAGTTGCAATTTATTAGCCTAAATGCAGCTGAACATATCATTGATGGAAAGAGATAAGTAAATCTTGGGTCAACTATTGGCTAGTTATATTTATTAAAATGCATTACAAACTATCATGCGTACATGAATTGTGTTAGTCAAGAAACTGCCCCCAACATGTAAACCACAATTTGTGAAAGTATCATCTCACTTGAATAAATAATACAATAGCTTATGAGCAAAACACAGACACACTATGTTTTATATATATAAAGATGTATAGCACCCGATTCACTTTGTAAATTAGGAATGCTATTCTATAAACTACGCTAGATATGTGCACAATAACGTGCCAAAATTTCGCTGTAATCCTATGAGCGGAATAGGAGTCTGAAGCCTACAAACAGACACATTGACGTACATATATGTAGTTAAGGTCCAAGAAATTTTATAAATTAAGAATGCTATTCTATAAACTACGCCAGACATGTGCACAATAACGTGCCAAAATTTCGTTGTAATTCTATGAACGGTTTAGGAGTCTGAAACCAACAAACAGACACACTGACGTACATATAGTTAAGGTCCAAGAAACTTTGTAAATTAAGAATGCTATTCTATGAACTACACCAGACATGTGCACAATAATGTAACAAAATTTTGATGTAATCCTATGAACGGTATAGGAGCCTGAACCCGACAAACGGACACATCGATACATATACGCGCATTATTTTTTTCGGTACACAGATTAAAATAAATATTATACATAAAATTGGCTAATTTACATTTCGAATACTTTTAACATGTGTTAATTTTATGCCAACTTAATATTTATGCCGCTTAGTCTCTGTTAACTTAATATAATTGAAAACATATCTGACATCATTACAAGATGATTAAAATCCTGGACATTTTAAGAGCATGTAATATTATAAATATTGGTTAAGGTCCAACAAACTATACGTGGATCGCTCTTCGTTTTATGCTGACATAACGTTTACGTCGCTTATCCTCTGTTAACTTAACATAATATAAAATAATTTTTAAAAAATCAATGAATTCAATGAATTTTGTGTTATAGAACAACTTGTAAGACCTAATATTGCCCTTATTACCCCATATATGTAAATCCAAAAAACAAAAAAGATTAAAATTCAAATCATTAAAATGATTTGTAATAAATATTAGTACAATAAATTATGAATGAATTGCTCTTTATTTAATGACGGCTTAAAGTTTACTGCTGCTTACTCTCTATTAGCTTAACATAACCTCAAACACTTGTAAAATAATGAGTTGGATCAATGAAATTTTTATTATAGAAAAAGTTAATTTTACCATTATGATCCCGCAATGGTCCCAAAACTAGCCAACCTAACAAAAAAGACACAAAAAAGTTGGGAAAACTTTTCTTTATTTTTCAACATAATCTCCTTTTAGTTTGATACACTTTTTCCAGCTAATACTCAGTAGCTTCTATGCCCTGTTTATAGTAAGAACTGTCAAACTTCTTAAAACAGCCATCAACCGCAGACTTTATCTATTCATTGTTGGCAAATCTTTTATCACTAATTAATTTTTTCAAATTTGAAGATATAAATAGTGTCAGGAAGCTAAATCTGGCGAAAAAGGTGCATGAACTGCAGCATTGTCTTCATGAAATAACACTTTCTTTTTCGCCAAATGCGGCCTTATTTCCATAAGCTTGCCTATCATTTCCGCTAGCTAAGGTACCTTCAGCTGACGATCATCTAATACCATTTTGTGTATTTCCTTGACCGTGTCTGATGTAGGCACTTTAATATAGTGTCCGTCTTGGCAGCTTGTACGGCCTCGTTTAAATTCTGCTGCCCAATAGTTTACAGTCGTAAACGAAGAAGCAGACTCCCACAGAGTAGAATCAACCTTTAATATTGCTAGAATCGGCTTTAATATTGGTTGGACTGAAATTTTTCAAATTGGAATATTGAATTGTCTAACGGTGACTAATTTTTTCCATGTTTAAAAATTCATTGAGATCGTTTATTTTTGATGACTCAAATAAAAATACTAAACAACGTGGCGCCTTAAAATTTAAAACATATGCTTTATAAGATTGCCAGTTTTCATCAAAATAATTTGTTTCAAACTACCGGCGCCATCTCTGCGTCAGGTGGCCAGTTTCGAGACCGTCGTATGACGGCTGAGATAGAGAAGATAACGTTATTCACTTTCTTCGTCTAATGCCATTCGAAATATGGACCACAGAGCAGATTTACTGTAGCCTCTGTCTGTAGATCTGCTCTATGGTCTGCTCTATGTCTCTGGAGCGAAAGTTGGGGCAATTACAGCGGCAAGAGAGTTAGAAAATATTTCTATAATTATATTTCTATAATTTTGCATATTCTAATTTTGTTAATATTTTCATACATTTTATTAAACTAATTGCTAACATATAGAAATAATCGCATCTGGTATTGAAGAAAAACAATCAAAGTTTGAAATTTTCAATGAGAACGAGCGAGCGAATAGAGGTGAAGCCTGAAAATTCTGCCAGATGATCAGAAGTAAAGAATATGGAATAGGGCTTCTCTTCTGTAAGGACAGCGACGGAAATCGGGTTACAGATACGCGGACTGTGATGCAATCAGGATGGTAGCACGAATAAAGACATCTTCCCAATTACCGACAAATTGCCAAACTTCGAGCCAAACTGATGAATGATGTTTATTACCTCGTCACCACGGGTTTTAAACAGCCCTGCCGGCAGGCCATTAGCGCCCGCAGCTGTGCTGTCTTCAAGCTATTTTGTGCTCGTTTTGGCTCGAAGAATGCATGCCCGATGATTGCAATTTGAGTGTATTGTCACGTAATCGAAAAAAGGCGATCCAAGTGTGCGTAACAAATATCTCGGAATCAGTCACTTACCTATTGCTTATAACATCCTGTCGAGTGTAATATGTTAAAGACTAAAACCGATTCTAGCTGGCCTGATTCGGCTTTATCAGCGTGGCTTTAGACCTGGCAAATCAGCAACCAGACCAGATGTTTACACTACGGTAAATCCTAGAGAAGGCCCAAAAAGAAGCAGATCGCGACATACCATCTTTTTTGTCGATTACAAAGCCGCCTTCGACAGTGCGATACGGCAAAAACTATATGAGGCCATGTTCGAATATCGAATTCCTGTAAGGGTTATACGTCTTTATAGGATTACGCTGACTGACACGAAGTCTTAAGTAAAGAATTTAGAATAGAGCGGCAGCCTATGGTGCGACCTCTTCAACATACTGTTGCAGATGATTATGAGGAAAACTGCAGTTACCATCTTTAACAAAAGCGGTAGAAAATCATCGAATTCTTTTAGATGTAGACGTTATTCAAATTCATTTTTATATAACTAAATGTACTTCAAAATGATCAAACTGTCGAAATTCAACTGTAGAAGTTGTTTTTTCGAGACTCACGGAGGCGGTTTCAAAATTAGCTGGCTATTTTGGTGAATAGTGGCAACCTTTTAAAACATAAGTCTTAAGTTTCAAGGCGCCACGTTATTTAGCATTTTTGTTTGAACCATTAAAAGTAAACTATCTCAGTGAATTTATAAACATGGAAAAAATTGATCACCGTTATGTAATTCAATATTTCCGTTTGAAAGGTTTCAGTCCAAATAATATTAAAGCAGAGCTTGATTCTACCCTGGGGAGTCTGCTCCTTCGTTTACGACTATAAAATATTGGGTAGCAGAGTTTAAACGAGGCCGTACAAGCTGCCAAGACGAACAGTGTAGTTGGCAATCAATTGAGGTTTCCTCGCCCGACGTGGTTAAGAAAATCGAAAAGTGGTATTGGATGATTGGCGGCTGAAGGCGCTAGCTGGTGAGCCGGCTGAAATGATAGACATTTCAACGAGTGATATACATCGTATATTGTCTGAAGATTTAAAGATGAGGAAGCTGTGAGCAAGGTGGGCGCCGTGGTTATTTTCTATAGATCTGCAAAAATGCAGCATTATTGCAGTGCCAAAACACTTTATTGAAACATCTTCATGGCGCTGAAATGTTATACATTTCAACAAATGATATACATCGTATATTGTCCGAAGATTTAAAGGTGAGGAAGCTGTGAGCAAGATGGGCGCCGCGGTTATTTTCTATAGAGCTCTATAGAGCTGCTCTATAATGCTGCATTTTTGCAGGATGATCGTCGACTGAAGATGTGCGAGCTAGTTGAAGTGATAGGCATTGCAATAAAAATGATATACATCGCATATTGACCAATGATTTGAATATGAGAAAGCTGTGCGCAAGATGGGTGCCGCGCTTGCTTTCAATGGAGGAAAAACAGCGTGGTGACGATGTTTCAGTGGAGTGTTTGGCAATGTTTCACAGCGGTAAAGCAGAAGTTTTGCGTCGATTTATAACCATGGATGAGACATGCGCCCACCATTCCACGCCTGAGACAAAGAAACCGCCAAAGCAGTGGACTTGAATGGGGGAATAAATCCAAACAAAGCGAAGACGGTTGCATCTGCAGGCGAAGTCATGGCGTCTGTTTTTTTTGGGATTAGCATGGGATTGTTCTTATTGATTATGTTCAGAAAGGAAAAAACCCTTCAATGACAAATATTATGCTAATTTATTGCAGCATTTTGTTGATGAAATGATGGAAAGGTCACGTTTGGTTACAAAGAAAGCATTGTTTCATTAAGGCAATGCTCCAGTGCACACATCCACTATTGCGATGGTCAAAATTGATAAATTAAAGTTCGAAGCAAATTAAAAGCAATTAGCGTTGTTTGGTTCCTAACCCTCCGAAATCCACAGTTTTTGTTCTCTTGAATTCGATATGGGTTTCCAATATTTCACATTTCTTCAAGAAATTTAAATGGTTCGATAATCTTCTTTTGCTTCGCTTCAGAAAGAATTCGATTTTGTTATGATTTACGGATAAAAATTCGGTTCATAAGCGCGGCACCCACTCATCGAACTTCTTTGCACTTCTACTATGTAGGCAGCCTTGTTTATGTAGTTCCAAATGATATTTTTATGCAATGATTTACTCCTAGGCAATCGAAATAGTGTTTAAATGACGGTCAAACTTGGCGATTTCCATTATACTATCAATATTTTTGGCAATTGGAAAGCCAAGCACGGTGTACTTCTAACATAAGAGTTTCAGGGACGCACCGAAAACAATATAACGAGTGATAGACTGTATCAAAACATTATTCACATTTTCAGGTGCCTAGTTTACGGTTTTGTCTTTATCGTGGAAATTTCGGTATTATTAATTACAGTACAGTAATGTGGCCTATTTGCTCTTTGCTGATGTCCATCTTTCAAGCGTACTCAAACAATACTGAGTCTAGAAATCGCACCACTGTGTCACTAATGTTTTGAATACGAAATCTAATCATTCTAACGCCATCTACAGATTACTAAAGTCATCTATTGAAAAAGTAATGGATTTCTATTTAATATACCTGTAATAAAAGCTACGACTCAAAATCCTTTGATGTCTACTAGAAAGTCTATTAGCCGCAATGATTTTTAATAAATGTATGTTTTCACTACTAATTAAGGACGACTCTCAAGTAGGCGTCTTTATTATAATATGGAAAATTCTTATAGGGATACAAGAAACTTGTACATAATAATGACGGCTGTGATGCAATTATTTAACACTTTTCTTTTATAACAATTAACATTTTACAAATACTCGTAAATTCGTGGTCAAACATATGTTGATAAAAGAAAAACTTGTTAACAACATTTCCACAGCCACCCACAAAATGTATCTTGCATTAATGTGAGTACTTTAAATTTAACAATTTCAATACTGGGCCAGCGGTGTCGTTGTCATTTGGCTGTTGCAAGAAGTTGTAATCTCTTGGGAATTGTTTACATTCACAATGATATTTGTCAAAAAAAATCCACTTCCACATCAATCACTAAAAATGAACCATATGTCGACATTATGTTTTAATGTTCACCCGAAAAATCCACCAAAGAAATCACAACAAATGAATAATTTGAATGGAGAATACGATGACATCCATGGTTGCAAGTTTTTTAGCTGTATCAAAAAGGAAGGGAGGTGATTTTTTTGCTTGTGGTTGTCATTTGTTTATGAATCAAGTAGATTTGTGGCAAATTAAATACCTCAGATATTATACAAATTAACAGATGCAAAATTAAATCGAAAATCAAAAAACAACGGCAGTTTTCCATTTCATTCCATGGGTAAAACTGAGGAGAAATATCCTACTTTGAATGAAATGTTGTATTATATAGGCATGATACCTTGACGCCTAAGGATTTGCTAGCGCTTGAAAAAACTTTGTTTTCTGTTAATACTTGAGTTACATCCTTTGGAACCGTTGACGAAATTGTCGAAGTGAAAACGAACAAAGGAACTGAACCGTTCTTCCACATATCCCCAAAAGTTATTATAAACATCAGTCATAGCTAACAGACGTTTATTATTTTTCCAATAGATGGCTTTAGTACTCTATATCTCGCACCGTGCAGTTGCGATTGATGTACACTAGATGGCCTTAGAAAGATAAGTTTTCAAACACGAAAAACTGCTCAGACAGTTTTGCGATTACTGGATCCAATAATGTTTGAGAGTGCGTTAAAGCTGAATACCAAAGGAAGGGCAAAAGGAAAATACACCATATTTTACAGTTTTTCTTCGATAAAGTCAAAAACTCAATATATTTTAAGTTAAAGATGAGAAAGCTGTGCGCAAGATGAGTGCCGCGCTTGCTCTCAATAGAGCAAGGACAACGTCGTGAAAATGTTTGGTTCAAGAATTTTTAAATATTGTGGAACGAATAATTGGTGTTTGTGCGCAAAAACATGTTATTGTAAAGGGTGTCCCAACAAGAACGCAAGGCAGTCAATAGTGTTCGGTATCGTGAAATGATAACCAGTTTTTTCGTGCCTAGAATTGAAGAAACGAATGTGGAGTGCATGTGGTTTCAACAAGACGGCGCCACATGTCATACAGTCAGAGAAACAATTCAATTGCTGCATCAGTCATTTCCCGGTCGTGTTATTTCGCGTTTTGGAGACCAGAATTGGCCGCCTAGATCGGGCGATTTAACACCATTAGACTTTTCTTCTTCTTCTTCTTCTTTGGGGTTTTTTTAAAGTGGACGACGACTCAAGTTTTAAAAGAGTGAATTGGACGTTGCATTAATGAAATACCGCAGCATTTATGCAAAACGGTCATTGAAACTTTCATTAAAAGATCGTGGGTGTGCCAGCAAAGCCGCGGCGCCCATCTGCCCGATGTGTTGTTCCATACATAACCTCATTCTGTCTACTTTACGATATAATAGAGTTTCACGATTTTTTTTTTTAATATCTGTGTTTTATTTAAAATTTAAACTTTGCGTTCTTGTTGGGACACCCTTTATTTGGGGATATAAACATTGATTTATTTCAGAATAATCAATTTTTAGAACTATGAAATTTATTTTTGAATTATGATTGCCATAATTTTCATGAATTGATAACAAGGCCAAGCAATGGCACTTGTATTGACCACGTTTTTAGCAATTTGTCTGAAAGAATTTTCATTGATTCGGTTAAATGTTTATTGACTGATCACAATATAATATGCTGCAAGTTGAAAATCGATTATTTTTCAGATAAGAATATTGAAATTCAAAAAAGTCATTGTGACTATGATAGAGTTTATGAGTTTCTGCAAAATAATTTGATTGAATGTGAAAGAAATGATAATCCAAAAGAAATAACGGATAAGTTGATAAAATGTGTTAATGATGCTATTGGCAATTCTACAAATTTATCAACAAGCAAGTTGAAATTAAGGTTTGAAATAGCAGCAAATCTATATCCCATTGAAGTTTAATATATAGTCTTGATCGACGTAAAACTGTTCGTCCATTTAATCATGTCCTTCCGTTCATTTGTCTATTGACGTTGCAGTAAATTCTCTCTTAATTAATTCATTCTAAGATCACTCAATGCACCTAATATAAAATCTTGGGGTATGCTAAAAAACTAGGAAACTAAGCACCTCTCTCAGCACCTCTCTTGCTACACCAATACATCTGCCTGCCTACTGCAACATTAATAGGGTGCGAACAATTCGTGCTAGGGACTGAAACATTCCACAAGAATATTTTAATGTCATAGGGCGAATTGTTTCAAAATTATTCGGATCTCATGACATGAATACTACGAGATTGTTTAATCAATTTTATCATATATGCACAACTTAAAGGCAATATCTGTGGTCACAACCCATAACAGCCTAAGTCTGTTTTTCAATATTTTCAGTACTGGAGTTTAAAGTTTTGAATTTTCACTGAAAATCAGGAGAAGGTGTTTTTTGGAAAACTTTGCTACAGATTCCAAGGAAACGTTAACAAAAAATAGTTGTTTATTCTCGCAGTCAAAAGATATTATCGAAAAAGACACTTAGGCTCTTATGAATTGTTGAACGAAAGAAAGTCAAAAAGTTCAAGTTGAGTTAGCCTATTATTCCAGATTAAATAAAAAACTTTAAGTTTGGAGAAAGACCTTAACTCAATTTATGGTTATCAAAAAACGAAATTGTAATTCGGAATAAGAGCTTAACTCAAGTTAGGAAAATAAAATTGTTTCTATATTTTTTTGGATTAACGTTTAAGTTGATTTAGGCAATGATGAAAAAATAATGTTTATATTTGTTGTAATCCTAAATTGACTTAGGCAGTTATGCCAAAACAGTCATTTAGAAAAATAACTTAAGCTATTAGGTTCTTTAGGATTAATTGCCTTCCTAGAAGAGATACAAACATGAAAAATTTAGAACAAATAAATTTAGGTACGCTGAATACGATGGTGCTAATAACTCAAGTGTGTCCTAACTCGAGTTAGGCCGTTACGGGTTGTGACCACAGATATATCGCGGTAATTGACAGGAACGAGACATTTTAAATCTTACAGTTGCGAACGTGGTTATTAAAATTTCCAAGCAAAGTCGAAATACTATACCTATATATAAAAAAGAGAGAATACGTTTCCATTATTTGACAATGGAGTGATTCATCATCTACGACGCTATGAATCGCCTTTGCTACAAATGGACGAAATCGCTATAAGGAATACAACATATCCATTTTGTGGGTTTCCCAAAATGTGTCATACACCTGCACTTACATTCAACATGATAATTTGATTTGGTCAATATGCATTCGTATCTCTTATGTGCTTCAAGTACAGAGTTATTCACTTAGATGACATTGGATTGCATTAGATAGGATGACATTACTGTAGATGATATTAAGGTAATAATTAATAATTTAAATTTAAAAAAGTCAACTGGTTGTGTTAATATTCCCTCATTTCTAATGGTAAAATGGCAGAGAGTTGATTGCACCCATTCTGTGTAATATATTTAATAAAATGACTAGTGGACCCGGCAAACTTTGTTCTGCCTTCAAAGGTGGCAAATTAATGATTTACAATTTTCAGGATAGATGGTTCTGTATTTAAATTTTTGTTAGAAAAGTTTGGTTATTTAAATGAATGCTTTTAATACTTTTTTTGTAAAGTTTTTTAAAAATTATTTAATTTAAGTCAATTTTATTGAGATTTAAAATTACTGCAACGCTTTCACATGTACAACGCTCTTAGTTTGTCTGTCGGGAAACATAGAAAAATGAGAAGTGAAATAAAGTCAGTGTTTGAAAAACTTAAATTTTCCTATAACAGGATCAGAAATAATGGTTTTTTAATTTTTGATCTCTTCGGGTGGTACCACGCCTATTTGTCCAATCCAATCC
Organism: Philornis downsi; assembly: GCA_019455685.1. Classification (NCBI taxonomy): domain Eukaryota; kingdom Metazoa; phylum Arthropoda; class Insecta; order Diptera; family Muscidae; genus Philornis; species Philornis downsi. The sequence goes on along the minus strand of JAHXMU010000033.1, from coordinate 1,375,703 downwards.
ATATTTGCAGCAGAACTTACAATATGTGAACCAAACTTATATACCAAATTTTGTTCAAATACCGTTAGCAGGAGCAGAAATAATGGATTTTTAATTTGTGGTTTGTATGGGAGGTACCACGCCCCATTGTCCAATCCCGCCCATATTTGCAGCAGCACTTAAGATATGCACACCAAACCGATGTACCAAATTTTGTGCAAATACCGTAAACAGGAGCAGAAATATTGGATATTTAATTTATGGTTTGTATGGGAGGTACCACGCCCCATTGTCCAATTCCGCCCATATTTGGAGTAGCACTTAAGATGTGTACACCAAATCTACGCACCAAATTTTGTTCAAATACCGTAAGCAGGAGCAGAAATAATTGATTTTTAATTTTTTGTTTGTATGGGAGGTACCACGCCCCTTTGTCCAATTGTACCGAATTGTAAATCTAAACCATCCCGGGCACCACCCAGACGCATATACAAAAATTTATGCAAAGCGGTCCAGCCGTTCTAGAGTTTTAAGCATCGGAACAAACCACGATTCATTTTTATATACCTATATAAAATATAAATAATATAATATATAATAAATAATAATAATAATAATAACATAATAATAAATATACTAAAATAATATATATAGATTGATATGTCAAGTTTCCCTAATTGTTTGAAAGTTAGCAAGATTGTTCCCATACCAAGAGTATGGAATGCTTCTGAAGCAAAAGATTTTCGTCCGGTTGCCTTGCTATTAATTATTGATAAAATCTTTGAAAAGATTATTCATACAAAACTTTTAGCATATTTTGATGAGAACAATTACTTTTACAAATATCAATTTGGTTTCAAAAAGGGTTGTGGCACTGAAAAAGCGGTAGTAAATATTGTTAACTTCATATGTAGTGGTATGAATAATGGTTCAGTTAGTGTTGCAGGTATATTTCTTGATTTTACGAAGGCTTTTGATGTACTAGTTGATCATGAAATAATGCTGCAGAAATTAGAATTCTATGGAATAGTAGAGAAAGAGCTAGAATTACTTAAAGTTTACTTTCAAAATAAGAAAAAGTTTGTGCAAGTAAACCGTTGTAAAAGTAAAATGGTAAATGTTGAATGTGGAGTACCACAAGGTAGCTCTGTCTAGGGCCGTCATTATTCTCATTTTTTTTTTTTTTGAATAATATTTATGATTTCAACCTTGTTGGTAAAATGTATATGTTTGCAGATGACGTTTGCTTATTTTATCCATATAGTTACGATTTGTCTTTGAAAACTAATATGGAATGGGATATTGCCCTAATAGTTGAATATAATAGATTGAATACAATTGTTCTGAATCCAAATAAAACTAAATTAATACGGCTAATACATGCCAATGTATTAAATAATCATTTTAATGTTTTAGTTGATGGTAATATAATTGCTGAAACCCATGAAGTTAAATACTTAAGGATTACTTTGCAAAGTAATCTCTCTTGGGATTCACATATAACTGAAATTAAATCAAAATATCACCGGCTATTGGTATATTATACAAAATGAAATTCAAATTGAATGTGAAAACTAAAATATTAATTTATCAAGCCCTTACACAAAATCACCTAAATTACATTGCGTTAATATATGGTTACAAAAGGACAAATGTTATGAAATCACTAAAAACTATGCAGAATAAAGCACTGAAAATAATTTACAATTTACCAAATTTTCATTCAACTATATCTTTGTATGTTAATGTTTGTAAATCCATATTGCCTATTTATGAACTTTATAAACATCAATTACTCTTGTATGTTTTTAAGAGTTTGAAGCAATTTTGGCTACCGTACCAATAGTTTTTCCCAGAACCAATCGTTTATATATACCTATACAAGACATCAACAAAATCGAAGAACACCTAGATGCAGATTAGAAACTACTAAACAACGCATTGAATACATACGTAGGTAGTTTAAAATAGAACAATTTGCCTGTAAATATGAAAAGAATAAATAGAATATCACACTTCAGAAGTGAACTAAAAAGTTTCCTTTTACAAAACCTTGAAAGGCTTCTTTTGTAATTGCGGAATAATCATAAAGAGTATTTTACGAATTCAAAACCTGTATGTTTTGACATAATTTTATATACGCTACATGTTTTTTTTTTCTCTTCTTTCATACATAGTTATACTTTTTATAATATTTAAATTTGTAATTACTTTGCACATGTTTTTTTTTTGCCAACTTGTCTCTAACATGCTAAGGGCTCTGAGGCCATTTCTAATCTGATATATAAAGGGTGTCTCAACAAGAACGCAAGATTTAAATTTTTTGAAACCACATGCCTTCCACTCATTCATTTCTTTAATTCTAGGCATGAAAAAACTGGTTATCATTTCACGATACCGAACACGATTGACTGTTTGCGCTTGACATGCCTCATTTTCATAAAAAAAAGGTCCAATGATTCCTCCAGCCCAAAATCCACACCACACAGTGACACGTTGAGGATGCATTTGTTTCTCGTGAATCACTCGAGGATTTTCCTCACCCCAAGTGCGACATTTCTGCCTATTGACGAAGCCATCAAGATGGAAATGGGCCTCGTCACTGAAGATGATTTTATCGGCAAAAGCAGCATTTTCATGTTGTCTCTCCAATACCCAATTAACGAACTGCCTTCGCTGTCCATGGTCAGCTGGCTTCAGTTCCTGAGTCAATTGAACTTTGTATGCATGAAGATGCAAATGTTTCGTCAAAATTCTCCGCATAGTGGATTTGGAGACACCAATTTGCTGAGCTCGATGTCGAATTGAGGTGGATGGAGTTTGAGCGTCATCATCACGTACAGCTGCGACATTTTCGATCGATCAACCTGGTCGAAGGCGCGTTCTTGTCTTTACATCACTAACAGACCCAGTTTTGGCAAATTTATCCATTAATCTCTTTACGGTTGACTCTTTTGGAGCATTATTGTGACCCCAAATTGATCGCAATTTGCGAACCGTAGCCGCAAAACTTTCACCATTTTGGTAAAACAATTTCACAATGAGAATGCGTTGTTCATTCGAGTAGCTCTCCATTTTTACTAACCTCGTACCTTCTACTAGCAAACAATAACAATTGTTCAAATGTCAAACAATGACACTTCGAATGGCGACAAATTTAAATCTTGCGTTCTTGTTGGGACACCTTTTATTTGTACATGAATTAATAAATATAATATATAATAAAAAAAAAATGTTTCAGTAGAGCGTCCGGCGATGTTTTAGCGTAATAAAGCCGAATTTTTGCGCCGATTTATAACCATGGATGAGACATGCGTCCACCACACCTGGGTTCACATCTGAGACAAAGGAACAGTCAAAGCAGTGGACTGGAATGGGAGAGTCGTGTTCAAATGCGAAGATCTACAGGCAAGGTCATGACGTCTGTTTTTTTTGGGATGCGCATGGGATTATTTTTATTGATCATTTTCAGAAAAGAAAAACCATTAACGGCGAATAATATGCTAATTTATTGCAGCGTTTACGTGATGAAACTATAGAAAAAGGCCGCATTTAGCAAAAAAGAAAGTGTTGTTTCATCAAAACTGCTTCAAAATTAATAAATTAAAACTCCTTATTCGTCAGATTTAGCTCCCTCGGACTCTTTTCTATTTCCACACTTGAGGAAACGTTTCGTTAGTAAAAGATTAGCCAACAATGAAGAGTTGGAGTCTGCGGTTGATGGCCAATTTAAGGAATTTGACAGTTCTTACCTTAAACAAGGTATAGAAGCAATTGAATATCGCTAGAAATGTATCATGCTAAAATCAGATTATGTTGAAAAGTAAAGAACAGTTTTCCCAACTGTTTTGCGCCTTCTTTACTAGGTCGGCTAGTTTTGGGACTGGCCTTTTAGCTTAGCAAGCCTCAGGCATTTGTAAAACTTAATTCTTCGAAAGGATTTGGACTGCATTAGCGACTGCGTTAGGCTATCATCTAACATACAAAATAGCCCAAGATATTTAGTTATAAGTAAGCTGTAATAACCGATTTCAGTAAGTTATAATTTAGCGCCTTTTACTGTGCATTAATTCACAGCATTTACTAATTAGAACACAGTGATTTGTCACGTCTCTCCTGCCCCTCTGTACTTTTCGAATCAACGCAAAAGGATGTTGGTTGGGTGAAGTCAATTTAAATGAATAAAATTCATGTACTGATTTGTTTATAATACGTCTTCAAGCAAACTACAGTATGTGACATGGCCTCAAAAATGTCCGCTTGGTTTTATCACTGTAGTCCATAATTTTTTTACGGGTCTAAGAAGGTATTGTCTTAGAATCAAAAAAAGACTAAATGTGATATTTTTATAATAGAATGTCATATTTGTTTCTTAGTGTATACTGCAAATTTGTCGAGAATATTGGAGCCACTAAACCTTTCATAGAAATTTGTCTCAATTAATGTGCCACAAGCTGATTGCCATCAAAAAGGAATTCTCATTAAGTTGAGAGTTTCAAATGCATAAGATTTGATAAACTGTCTTCAATCATTACACCAAGTCTGCCAATGAGGATTTGTGACTGGACCCGAAATAGCTACACAAACAGCCATGCATTATAAGAACATCATTCTACCAAAAATTAAAAAAAAATACATAAAATTTGTCAAAATTTGGTTTTCTATTTGGTCTTCAATGGAATTTCAATGTTTTCCATGTAAATCATGTAAATGTAGGTAACCAGCAAAAATTTTTCATACCAATCGGCACAATAATCACCACAACTACTGGTACAGTAGTTATTCCCATCTGACTGAAATGTCTTTGATGTTGACATTGACTTGTCATAGGGGGCAAGTACTTACAATTTGACAACGATTCAGTACAATTTATGTGGTACTAGATCAATATTTTCGGATATATTTTTCAAAAATAGTCAATTTTTTTAATTTATAATATTATTCCGTGAAAATTAAAATTTTCAAACTTGAGATTGGGCGTCATAGTTTACCGGCACATGTCTAACTGGTTACTGTAGTACATTAATTTATAATAAATGTAGAGAAACTGAATATCTATAAATTGACAATATCTGGTATTTTAATTTATTAACATTATATTGAAAATTCATGCCTCAAAATTTATGTTACTACCAATAATTTTTCAAGGAGAAAAAAACAAACAAAATATTTCATTACTTCTAATCATTATTTTTCCAAAAATTAACTCTATTATTACTACTTTGAAATAGTTTATAATTACATCAGTGGAAGCAATCTGGAAGCATTTCTGCCAATAATGAAAGCATTCTCTTTTGGTACTTCCACTTTTTTCTTTTTTTTTTTTTTTTGCTAAGTGTTAGACAAAATCGCCAAATGATGGAGGAGCTAAATTTTTTACTAAATGTAAGTTGTTCACCATTTTGTAATTCAATATTTCAATTTGAAGAGTTTCAGCCCAATCAATATTAAAGCCGAGCTAGATTCTACTCTGTAGAAGTCTGCTCCTTCATTTAAGACTGTAAAATATTGGATAGCAGAGTTTATACAAGGCCGTACGAGCCGCCAAGATGAACACAAAATAATATTGGATGATCGTCGACTGAAGATGCCTGAGCTAGCTGAAATGATAGGCATTTCAAAAAGTGCTATACATCATACATTGACCGATGAATTGAAGATGAGAAAGCTGTGCGCAAGATGGATGCCGTGCTTGCTTTCAGTGGAGCAACAGATGTTTCAATAGAGTGTTAGGCGATATTTCACCGCAATAAAACCGAATTTTTGCCTCGATTTGTAACCATGGATGAGACATAGGTCCACCATTTCACATCTGAGACAAAAGAACAGTCAAAGCATTGGACTGAAATGGGAGACGCGTGTCCGAAGAAGGTGAAGCGGTTCCATCTGCAAGCAAGATCATGGCGTCTGAATTTTTTTTTTTTTTTTGGGGATGCGCATGAGTTTATTTTTATTGATTATCTTCAGAAAGGAAAAACCATCAACGACGAATATTATACTAATTTATTGCAATGTTGGGGTGATGAAATCATGGAAAAAGGACGCATTTGGGGAGAAAGAAAGTGTTGTTTCGTCAAGACAATGCTGCAGTTCACACATCCACTGTTGCGATGGTCAAAATAAACGAATTAAAGTTCGAATTGCTTCATCACGCACCTTATTCAACAGATTTAGCTTGCTCGGAATATTTTCTATTTCCAAACTTGAAAAAATGGCTGGGTAGTAAAAGATTTGCCATCAATGCAAAGGTGAAGTCTGCAGTTGATGGCTATTTTAAGAAGTTTGACAGTTCGTACTATAAACAGGGTATACAAGCTATTGAATATCTCTTCTCTGGAAAAAGTGTAAGTGTCGAGCTAAAAGGAGATTATTTTGAAAAATAAAGAAAATTTTTCCGAACTTTTTTGTGTCTTCTTTGAAAAATCACTGTATCCTATGAACTACACCGAATTTTTGACACGGCATTGGACACAAATGTGTAGCTAAATAATAACGACAATAATAACTTATAAAATCGAATAAATTTTAACTTCATTTAAGTTATTTCTCCTTATGATCTCGGATTTATTAGTAAAGGTTGAGAAATGATGAGAGAGCTGTAACATTGAAGAACTTTCTATTGCGAAACTCCATGAGGTTTATAATTTATTAGGGTAAAATCAAAAGGATGTATCGATTCCAAGAAGAAATCTTCTTAGGCTTGTAAATAAAATGTAACCAGCCGGAGTTTTGTGCTGTCATGTCAATGAACTTTGACATGAGACCATAAATTCACTATTGTACTGAATGTCTGACAGACCTAACAACGTTCACTGACCCAGTTAATAAATACTGAATATATGTTATATATCAATACCGTTTTTAAGCTAAAGGTTCTTTTACAAAGACATTTCTAGAGGAGTTTGAGTGGACATTAGTTTTGAAAATATTTTTTGTTGGCTGATTTTGTGGAGTCGCAATTTAAAATAATTTAACACAATTGTAATGGATAATATAAATCGAATGAGCAGTTTAAATTTTATATGATTAGAATTGAAAAAGAATGACTATATATATATATAAATTGAGGGGCAATGCCTCAATGAAAATATATCTCGGGGAGGCAAATGCAAATTTCTATTTGTTTAGTGGACAACTAGTAACAAATATGACACTAATAATCAAGATGTGTTTCATCAGTTAAACAACATGTTGTGGGATGTAGAACCATTTGAGTTCAACACTACAATTTCACTTAAGATTTAACAACTTCATTACTTTTTTTGTGCCACATATCAGTTACAACATTGCGAATTTTAAACTTAAAATCTAACTAAGATTACTTTAGTTGAGCTGTATTTAGCTTACTTAATCGGTATAGCATTGCCAGCTGTGATAATTATCGCCAATGATTAAGCATCATCATTATGCGAGTAGCATCTCCATATGTGGATACAAAATTCTATCCCAAATACATACATACATACATACCTATATATGTGGATAGGTACTTACATGACGAACACTCCCTTGACCTAGTATTTATCGTTTATCGATTTCACCACTTAATCTTATCTTGTATATGTGTGTAATCCTTTCTTAATTCTTAGATTAACAATATCGTTTGATTGGTTTTTTTTATTATTATTTTTTTTTTTGTAATACCTTTTGCATTCTGCGGATATGTTGGCCATTGCCCGATATATCCATGGTATGATTCATTCCACATTTTCGATCACATCTATATATCACAAAAAGGCCATTCTTTTGGTCCTTGGCAAACCAAAAACAACAACGAACGTATAGAAAAAAAAAAGACGACAAGAAGCAAAAACTTGGAAACCCAACAGAGGGAAATGACAAACCACTTGAACTGGGCTATTAAGTATTTTTCTTTAAGGAAACAAACAATCGTTAGTTACGCCGCGCACCGGTTACAGTTGTTTTATCCTTTTCTCGAACTGCCGTTATGTTACGGCCGGCGAACCGAATCTTCCATGCGCTGTGGCATTTTTAAATCTTTGGCCTGGCATTGAGATTGAGCTGTGTAGTACAACGCTCCAACATGCCACCATTCACAACTATGTACGTGGAACATCGTGCATCGCATCACATCGCATCGTACGTACATACGTACGTTCATACATTCATGACCATTTCCATTTCCTTTGGCATTCGTAAAGTGTGAGTTTTCAAACATTCGGGCGTTTTTATCTCTTCTAGGATAACAACGATAATGCTGCTTCTTTTGCCCCGCTTAAGGTCGCCCGAGGCAAATCTCACGTGAAAAGTGGAAAATCTCCATTGAAATGGATACAATCTTGATGATAACAGACATGAACACACGCTGATGAAGAAGTCAGATTTTCCAAATTGGATTAATTTTGATGGATTGCTCTGCCAAGTTTTTGCTTATTAACGGGCGGGGGAGCCAAAACTTTCTTATGCTGCCAAGCCAATATAACCCCCTCTGCCGCTGTGTTCGTTCTATCTGACCGCCCTCTATGCCAAATAGAAAAAAAAACCCCGAACAAAACAGCCTCAAAATGCCTTGGTCTTACTGGCTTATCACTTATAATCTATAAATTTCTGGATGGTTAGATGTTATCTACTGGAAAAGTGTTAACAAAAAAGGCATCGCATCGCATGGCCCAATTGGAGCAGCAACCCCCATTTGTCTTCCACCAGCCACATTGTCTCTGGCTGTTTATCACAAGGCAATTGGACGACGACAAGTGCCAGCCCACCCCTCCTCTGGCGCAAAGCAAAAAGAGCAACCAAAACGAAAAACAAGAAAACTGTTACTGTTACATTAGGGGTGTAAAGTTTGGTTCACACTGCGTCTGCCTCAAACAATTGAAAAGTCTGCCATTCGATAGTGCACGTAACGCTGCGTCGCCCCACCGTGGCAACTTCTAAGAGGCACTCACACCGCTGGAGCTGCGTTTGTGGCAAACAGCTCCATCGGAGCAATAATGTATGGGTGGCATAGTTGCTCCGCAAGTGGCATAACCACGAAAGAAGATCAAGTCATTGAGAGTGCCAATGGCGCGCTGAAGGGCGCCCGAAAAGAAGAGAGCTAAGGGTTGAGCTAAAAACACCGAAAACAGATGGCTAATAGTACTTTGCGATAAAAAAATATTCAACTTTTCAAAACAAAAACTACTATCAACTTAACAGTTGATCAAACAATCAACTTAAAAATGTTTTAATTTATCAACTTATTAATTCTATGCTTACATATTCATTAACTTGTCTAATTATAATTGCATAAACTTATAAAGTTATCAAATACTCAACTTCAAATTCGAAATATATTAATTTATCAACTTGTCGACTTATAAGCAAAACACCTTGCAGAGTTCCAACTTATCAACTTTCCGATGTACCAACTTGTCGTATTCCCAACTTATCACATCATAAACATAAAAATTTTTCGACTTACCAAGTTATCGAGTTATCAAAACCTAGCAGTATGTCAACTTAATGAAATTATTATCACATCAGCTTATTAGGTTAAATAATTGTCAACCTTTCAAGTTGTCAATTAATCAACTAATTAAATTACAAACTTATCGATCTATCGTTTTATTGACTACCCATTAAATTACCCTATCATATTATCATATCCACTTATCAATTTACGTTGTTATAAAACTATCAACATTCTACTTATGGAACTCTGAATTAATTAACTGATAAATTAAAAAACTTATCAATCTACTAACCTATCAAATTCTCACCACTTTACCTCATCAATATATTAACTTACAAAATTATCACGGTACCAATTTAAACCCCTATTAAGTTATCAAATTATCTACTAGATTAGATTTCAATATTTCAAGTTGTCAATTTATCAAGTAATCAAATAATCATGTTATAAACTTATCAATTGTCAAATTTATCATGTTATCAACCAATCTACATATAAATTTATCGATTTGTAACCTTATCAACTTACGAATTTAGCTACCAACATGTCGAGTTAGAAAGTTATAAAACTATCGATTTGTCAACTTATCGATATATCTGGTTATTTAGTCATTAATTTATCGACTTATCACATTATCATTGTATCAGTTTATCAACTTATCTAGCTGCGTAGACATCCAGCTATCAAATTATTTATCATATTATAAATTTGTCAATTTACTACCTACTAAGTTAAGTTAAAGTATCAAGTTAACAAGTTATCAATTTATAAAGTTAGCAATTTATCAAGTTATAAAGTTATCAATTTGCCAACTAATCAAGTTATCAGCTTATCGTTTCAGTAACTTATTATCATATTAGTTTATCAATTAATCCAGCCAAAGATGTTCAGCGATTGTATTATCAGGTTACCATATTATAAAGTCGCCAAGTTATTAAATTACTAATGTAAGAAGTTATCGTGTTATCAAGTAGTCAAGTCCATAAGTTATAAATTTAGAAAGTTATCGAGGTAATAAGTTATCAATTTAGCAATTTATCAAATTGCGAAGTCAATAATTCATTAAGTTTTCAAATTATCGATTAGTAAAACGTATCAATCTATATGTTTATCAACTTATTGTATTATCAATCTATCAACTTATCATACCATCAGCTTATCGTAATGTAAATTCAATTACTTTGAACCTATCAAACTATCGTCTTATCAACTTTTCAATATATGGACTTATAGTTATCGTTTTATCAATTTAACAATATATGCCTAGTTATCAAATTATCGTTTCATCAACTTTTCAATATATGGATTTAGTAATTTAAAAACGTATTAATCTATATTCCTATCAACTTATTACATTGTCAATCTATCAATTTATCGTACCATTAGTTTATCGTAATGTAAATCCAATTATTTTTAACCTATCAAATTATCGTTTTATCAACTTTTCAGTATATGGACTAATAGTTATCGTTTTATCAATTTAACGATTTATGCCTAGTTAACATATCAACTTTTTCTGTTTCTCGAACTTTGCTAGATATCTAATTTCTAGTTTAACAAGTTTTACCGACTGAAGGCTGGCACTGTAATGAATTTTCGAGGCTAAATTTTCCCACCAGACAGACTTATCGGTTTGCTAATTTGTCATCACATAAACTTATCAACATATCGACTTACGAAACTTCCAACTCGTTATCGAATTATCGCTTGAATAACTGATGTTCTGAACATTTGTATCGATGGAGTAATTTATGTCTTCATCGATTTAACTTGATTGACAAATTGTACCAAAAATAGTACTGCAAGGTACTCACATGGCTACACTTTCCTTTACAACTTGTTCAAGTCATAGGTGCTCTTTTCCTCTCCTTGGCCAGTGTGTCTCATTCGCTCACACTGACACACCAACACTCAGAAGCACAGCAGCAACTACACTCGTCAGAGATTCGTTTGAATGGCAACGTCTGAGATTTTGTTTGGTTGAATGGGCGCGTAACAACAACAGCAACAACAACGAACACGAACAAAGCAATCGGGCGGAGTTAA